>VZUI01045306.1:0-13436 GCA_013401135.1 Cettia cetti | reverse complement strand
TGCCCATGAGATGGAGCCACATCAAAGCAGCTCATGGAGAACTGTCTCCTGTGGGAGGGACCTCAGGGTGCAGTAGGAGAGGGACTCCTCTCCCTGAGCAGTGGGAGCATTTTTGGATGATGAACTGACCATAACCCCCATTTCCTGTCTCCTTGCACTGGTGGGGTAGGAGATAGAGCTGGAAGGGTTTATTATACTTTTCACTATCCTCTGATTTTGTTAGTAATATAAATTCATTTCATATTTCTAAGTTGAGCCTATTTTGTCTGTGATGTTATTTAGTGAGTGATGTCTCTCCTGGTCCTTATCTCCAGCCATGAACCCTGTGTTAGATTTTCTCTCATCTGTCCAGCTGCAGAGAGGAGTGAGTGAGAAGCTTTGGTGGGTGTCTGGCATGTGGCCCAGGTTAACCCACTACACTTGATTCAGGGGATTGGACCAGAAAACCTCTAGCAGACCCTTCAGCTCTCAACAGCTGTGGCAATCTTGTTTCTCTTTTTCTTTCCATTACAGTAGAAGATCATCTAAGTTTATTGTTTCTTTTCTACATAATTTCTTCCTCAGAAAGAAGATACACATCACTCACAAAAAACAGATGGAGAGCAGAGTGCATCAGAAGGTGGTTCACAGTCTGAAATCATGTAAGTAGAATTATTTTACTTTGCAGTGGGGCTTAGTAAACTAAGTCAATCTGGATATAATTCCAGTTGACCATAGCGGGTTGAACCAGTCAGGAGATTGTGATAACTTGTTTTCCATATTCAGTGAAGCTTTTTGGTAGAAATTTTGATTACTGAGTAGCAGTGGATTAGCTAAAATAAAAATAGTAGATAGGAATAGGGAGAAAGACTTAGCTAAACTTTGAGGAAAAAACCCCTCATCTTTCTACAGCCAGCAAAAGCAAGAGAATGAAGAAATTCTGCTCATTCTTCGTAAAGCTTGGCTGAGAAATTTGATTTTTGTTTTTTTAATAGATGGGCCTCACGGAATTTTTTGACGTTCGTAGTTGTCCATCAGAGCTTATTAGCTGTACACATCATGTGTATGATGTATTTCTTCTTTCCTGTTTGGAAACTGTTTGGAACTTGATGCAAGCTTCTAAGATAGAAGATACTCCAGAATGTCTGTCTTATCTGTACTCCTTTATGAACTTAATTTTGGTGACTGTTTCTTACATTGAAAAATGGTATTTAAAGAAGTCTGTGCCTAAGACTGTGCATTTTGCATGATCATCGACTTCTTATTTCATGATACAGTTTTTTAAAGGTGATTTATAGGTAGGGTACTAGTTAACACTATGTTGTTTCTCACACTTTTATCTTTCCCTTTTTGAATGGCAGCTCACTCTTTTGATAAAGGCTGTCAAAGCTTTATTTGTCGTGTTCTAGGGAGAATATAAGAAAAGGTAGGTGTTCCCCATATGAAGATTATTGATAAGATGTAGGGCTGTGTTAGTGTGTGAATCCCAGGACATGCCATTTCAGTGATTAAGGATACAGAGAGTGATGTACATTCCCCATTCTTCAGTAAGATGTGTATGTTGGCAGTAGGACAAGGTATTTGAAAAATGTCTGGTTTTCCATGACTGAGGTAGCTTTGAAAGGGCGTGGGGGGACAGGAGAGGTGGGTGCAAAACATTGTATTTAGGGCAGATTTATATTGCTTCTGTATAAAATTAATCGCACTGACATGAATTGGAATCCTAGGAGACGAAATATTCCTATTTACTTAACAGCAGGAAATACTTCCTTTAAGTGTTTTGAAGCAGATTCCACTGAAGGCCAGTAAAGTTGTTAAGGTTTACTTGATGCTCTTTTCATAACTTTGTAGCATATCTTTTATATCAGAAAGATGCAGTGGAGCTTTCTTTTCTGTATTGTCTTGCTTCGTGCAATGTCTTGACTCATGCAGTCTGTAATGCTCTTGAAGTACATCTTGAACCATAAAAGACTTCAAGTTTCTATTTGGTAATGATGTATACCATCTTTCTTTATGTCTTAAGGAGAACTGAAAAGTCAGCAGATAGAAGGCGCTTGCAAAGGCCTAAACCAAATTTAGTAAGACCATCTGGAAGGAGAGAGATGGCAACACAAGACAAAATGGAGGCCAAAACTTCTCCAACCCTTGCAAATGCAGGTGAAAAGGTCAGAAAGAGGAATGTTACTTAGTATGTTGTTCTTGATGCTGCATCTCTTTTGCTCAATGGAGATACTGGGGGCCAGTAACAGTCTTAGAAATAATATTTTGGGAGCTACTACTACAATACTTGCATTCTTGTCAGAGTAATATTCCTTGCCTCAATTCCAGTGCTCTGAAGAGGACAGTAGAAGAAACAGAAATGAAGCCACAGAAGTAGAGAATAGGGATTTGGATATTGCGTCTCAGTAAGTACTGAGATCACTTTTCCAGTCTCCTGGTATTTACTGACAATAATTGTTAATTTGTGCCGTATAGTCCTCTTAGAAAAAGATAACAATAACTGTGAAGCTTTAATACAAATTTCAAAATTGACTTTAGCATTTTTTGCATGATATCAGGTGGTACTAAGGTAGAAGATATGTATGTCTTCTCTGGAAAGCTGATGAAAGCATTGCTTTATGAAGTACCAACAATGGCTGTAATTTGAGAGGGGGAGAGTAATAACTATGGCTTTGCTTTCTTCCCAGCCTCTTTATGAGATAATGGTTCTGCTTCTGGCACTTGCAGAAGCAGCTGTGGAATGCAATTTAGTTAGGTTCCTCACCTGTGTGACAAATTAATCTCTTTTTAATAAGTATAGATAAATTGAGTTTTCACATGTTGTAAGACTAAACAAAGTCTTGTTTCTTGTGTGAAGCAACTTGCATAAGTTTGGGCAAATCTTTCTGAAGACAACACAGTTCCAGTAAAGAAATCTGTGCACGACATTGTATGGTTAGATAGGCTTGAATATTTATGGAGTAAATGTCACTGTTGTGGATACTTTTTGCAGGGAACCTGACAAAACTGTGATTGGGAAGACAGTAGTTAGAGGATATCGACAGAGATTTAAACCAAATGTTACAAGAGCATCTGGAAGGAAAGAAGAACCTGAAAAAGATGCAGGAAATGATAAAATGTCCCATTTACAGCCTATGGGGGAAACTGAGAAGGTATTTAATAAAGTAACATAAATGAAGATAATGTGTTAGCTAAAAAGCTGCTGGATGCAATAGTAATGTCTTTTTTTTTCTTTACTTTTTTGCTCGTAAGTATGTCCAGAAATTAGCCACTTACTTAACCTGCTTTCAGTGACAGTGTGGTATTGCTTAGTGATGCAAAGTTGTTACACAAACAGTAGATACCAATAGCCTTTCATGTCCTGCAGCAAATACAACTTCAGGTGTTTGCTCTAGGTTTTACCGAATGTGTCCGACTGTGAAATTTACCCTGTAATTTTTCTGCGTCATAGGCAATCTATTTTGTCTCCTCTTATGCACAGTTACTTGGTTAGCTAGGTGATGCTGTGCTTTATGAATGTAAGACAGTTCATGTAATAATGCTCTGTTTCTATTCAGAATAATGACCAAAGTAATAGATCTGATGTTACCAGTGAAGATTCTGCAGAAAAAAATAACAAAGTCCTGGAGACATTGTCTCAGTAAGTATGAGAAATATAGGAAAATAAGCACTGCTATCCTGCAATTTACCATTCTTGTCACTTCTGGTAGTATTTTGTAGTATGAAATTTTGAAGAAACTTCTGTAGTACAGAAATTGAGGGCAAAATAGTAATCTTCATTAACTTATGAAACATACATGAAGCATACATTTTTAAAGTGGTACTTTTAAATTATAAGTCAATTGTGGGAAATGTAAAAAAGTTGAAAACTTAGTCCCTTGAAAACTAAAACAAGCCTTAGCTACTTGCTTTTAATACTAAAATGCATCAATTTTTACAGTGGTTAAGTATTTAAACAATAGGAGTAAGTGTTTTTAAAGTGTAGTTAAGTGTTACGTGTCAAATAAGAGGAAGAAAAAAAATCTAGTGTGTGAGCAATGTAAAGTACATATCTATTAAGTGTTGCATTTTTCTTCAGTGAAGTGGCAGCTGTAGTGTAAAAGGAATAATATGTTTTACAGAAGAGATTGTAAAAAATAAAAACTAGAAAAAGCCAACTTTCCACCAAATACTACCCCACAAAAAATTCCCAGAACAACCTGAACCAAGAACAGAAATAAAACCCCAAAACTTCAAACTTCTTTTAAAGGTAGATAGTTGAAGAGGATGGATGGAGATAAACTGGGTGTGCTAATCTGCCAGAAAGATATTTTTGGTTATTTCTTTCATTAACCTGCTCTGTAACTTGATGCTCAATGTAAAATGGTGTAGAAGAATCTGACAGTTCTAATAATGCACTACTGATATTTTTACATTATTAATATTTTTACATTAGTAAGATAAAAATGTTACTTACGGTTTTCCTGACTATACTAAAGAAAAACTCTGAATATTTGCATATTTTTTAATCTCTTTGTTAAATTAGGTCCATCTGCCTCTAGACTAGATAGGAATACAAAGAGATTACAAATCCATTATGGATCAGAAAAAGGTCTCTCTAGTGTGGTATCCAATGGGAAGAGGAAAATAACAGGGCAAACATAAGTTGAAACTCTCAGTCCCTAGTAGATACACTTCCAATTTTATTCTTTCAGGAAGCTAGTAATTTGTTTTAGGTAAGTGTATGTTAATAACTTAAAAGAAAGGGAAAAAAATCACTCTTCAAGTCTCCTCCCACGTTCAGATGTGGTATACACTTCATGGATCATATATGTTTTTCCAGGTCTAATGAAACAGCTGGTTTAAAAGATGGCAAACAGATCATGTTGAATCAAACACCTCTAAAGAGAGGTAGAATACAGAGACCAAAACCAAATCTAGGAAGAACTGTTGCAAGGCAAAAAGAACAGATAGATGAAAAAGATCCTGAGGAGACAACTGAAGGTGGAGAAGCAGAAAAAGGTGTCATACACCATCGAGATGAAAACAATGATCCCTGCCTCAAAAGCGTAAGTTTCTGGAGCAGTTGCTTATGTATGCTGTTCTGTTGGGTCATTAGTAAAAGCCTTGGTAACAAAGACCTAGGTACATTACCCACATAATTTGTAGGATAGGCTTTATGCTTCATTTATTATTTTAGAATAAACTAAATTGTCATAAATTTTCCTCATTTTTGCACTTGGGTTCTATTTTCCCTGATACCAAGTTTAACCCCAGTGAGCAACCAAGTACCAACTTGCTTGCTCTCTGCCCCACCAGCAGCCCTGGAGACAGAACTGGAAGGGTAGAAGCTGGAAAACAGGGGCTGAGATAAACCACTGAGTGCTGGATGTATGATTTAATAGCGAAAGCAGAAGCTACACTTGTGTAGAGCATAACCAGAAACTCTTCTACTACTTCCCATGAACAGGCAGGTGTTCAGCCATCTCCAGGAAAGCTGGGCTTTATCACACATGATGGTTACTTGGGAAGACTAAAGCCATTCCCCTCACTTTATATACTGAGCTGCATGTCAGCAGGATTTGGAATATCCCTTTGGTCAGTTAGGATCACGTGTCCTGACTGTGTCCCTTCCCATCCTTCCACGCTCCCCCAACTTCCTCTCCAGCTTGGCAATATGAAAAGCAGAAAAGGCTTCAGCTCTGTGTAAGCTCTGCTCAGCAATAACTAAAACATCTCTGTATTATCAACCCTGTGTGCAGCACAAATCCAAAACACAGCCCCATACTTGACACTGAAAAAAGCTAACTCTACTCTAGTCAAAACCAGCATACATGGAAATGGAATATATCTCACTTTTTTGTATTGTGATACCAGATCTGAAAAGAGAAATGCAAAGAAAAAAGGTCTCGGAAGATGTTGTAATAAATAAGCAGATGGCACTTTTTTTCCAATGCAGAAAAGCCAATTCTTTATTCACAAAGCTCATATTTATAGGAAATATCAGAAGGCACTATGTTAAACCTAATTGGTCAGCAGTACAGTGAAACTCAGTTCATTGATTGGTAAGGGCTATTGTATATGTCTATCAAATTTTCTCAATCTAGATATATTTAAATATTTTCTTCACTGATTCTCATGGGATGGATTGATTGTTTATGCAGGTGCAGACTTATTTTTCTCTCTAAGAATAGGTTGTTGTGTTCATTCTTATAATTTTTCTTTATGGGAACTTACAAGCTACTTCTAGCTTAGCTAGAGTAGCAACCCCTAAACCACATTTTATAAGGCCTTTCTTTTATAATAGCTCTAATAACAGGAAGATGAACCATTGAAAAGAAAATATAAAGAAAAATAACTTCTTACTTTTATAGTAGACACTAATATTAGTTGGATGCACAAGAAGCAAGAGAAATTGTAGTGTTTCTGTAGAAAATATTAAAACTTTCTCATTCCTCCTGCTCTCCTGGAAGAGAGATTGAGCAAACATTTCATCTTAACAGAGGGAAACTTCTATTTGTTTTAGGATTTAGCAGTTCATGAAGACACTCAGCCATCCAGTGTGACGTTAGATGTTTCTACAGATTCTGAGATGAACTCAATATATACAAGACAGTGTTTCCAAGAAAAGTCCTCAGAAGCAGAAAACTATGAAAGTGGAAAGGGATTGTCAGATGTCTCGAAACAGGTTTCAGATTCCAGTACAGGGTAAGGTTATTTAACTTTAATGGAGAGAAAGGATGGTTCAAAGCTATCAGTATCTCTAGGTATTAAACCATTTTACATTCAACACCAGCATTACAAACAAGTTTTATATATATAAAGACATATTTAATCAAGACAATACTAGACTTTAACTAACAAAACCGCAAGAGCTTGAAAGCATTAAATTTACATACTGTTGTATGTTAATTTGATCTTTAGACTATTGGCCTAATTTTCTAAAAAATCCACTTTTCTAATGCTCAGTTCCTGTGATTGTCTTCTTCATGTTGATCTCCACAGAGCATCCCAGTGTGCTTATATAAATCCTTGAGTATGGGGTCTGGTTTCCTAATTATGTGTCTCTTAAAAAAAAATGGTCAGCCACAGGTATTCAGTAAGTCTGCTGGGTAGCTTTAAACATGATTAGAGGAAGGTATTTGTAAAATGTACGTACCATGTTAAAATGTCTCAACTTGTCTTCTAGGTTTCAAGCAAAAGTTGCAGTTAACTTACCTTGCTTACCTATTCATAAGATACAGAGGCTTTTGGTGATGATCACTGTGTTTTTATTGGATCTTTTTCATGTCACTAATGTTATTTCTCTGAGAGCTGTATAGAAGTAGGCCATATTGTCTCACACCTTTGTTTGTTGTAGGGAATCTCATCTTCAGAAGGAAGAGGAGAAAATGGTTGTGTCATCAAGTTGGCTGCTGAAGACACGATTCCAGAGACCAAAGCCAAATTTAAGAACAACTAGTAGAAAGGAAGTTCTGGATGTACATAGTAAAGGTGTATCACAGAAAGATACCAGCAAGGAAGAAAATTTGACACAGTGTGATAGTGAGTGTAGCATCCCTCCTGACACAGATGTAAGTAAGGCTTTTGGTTTTTTCCTTTAGTTACATTTGAACTTTTTGCTTTGTGAAATGAAATACTGATGATTTTAAAAAATACAAAGTTAACTTTTTGAAACAATTTTTTCAAAAGGTAAAATTTTCTACATTAAAACTTTCGTACTTTTCACTTAGTCATATGTGAGGAGAAAAAGATGACTGACTGTATCCCTTGTTAAGTGTCCAGATGTCACCCAAGGTGACATTATAGAGTTGACAGGGAAGAAAGAAAAAGTATTAACAGAACATGGCACAAAAGAAATATAGATTACAAGCAATTTTATCTTAAATAAAAAAGTGTGTATTTATTTTGGAAAGACTAGGAAATCATTAGTGAGCAGTTACAGAGGAGTTTTGTAGGAGAGTGCAAAAAACTCTTGAGTTTTTCAGAGAGTGGTAAGTACCAAACTTCATAGACATGATAAAGTCTCCTTTTGGATTTTTATTACAGCCTTTTCTGGTTCTTCTGTTTACTTTTTTCAGAAAGCAGGAGAATGTGAAGTCTTAAATGCACTAGAATCCTTGGGAAAGGAGAAGTCACTTTGCTCTCAGGAGGTTTCTGAGAGGCCAAGTTCTAAGTCCCCAAAAACATTTTCAAGAGCAGAGGATGGTGAACGGGAGTTCTGTCTACCTGAAATTAGCCAAGATGACATTTCTACTACTGTTGCAGGGTAAAGGCTTAGCTGTTTTTGATTCTTGACTGTAACAATGAAAGAATTTTACAGGGAAATCAGTGTGCCAATGGATTGCCATCTGGCAAACATGTTAAGTCTAATGAAAATACTACACAAAATTTCCATTCTTATAGCTAGTGATACTAAAATTTCAGTAGCTTCTATGCTAAGCATGACATTAGTGAGCATTCACTTTATAACTGTTTCATCATATGAAAGACCAGATTCATTTCATGTCAGCAGGGAAATACTAGTTTGCTTATCAAAGAAACCATGAAAATTGTTTTGGTTTTATAGTAACAAGTAGTCAATAAATGAACACCTTCAGTGAGTTAGTTAGTTCTGTTATTGGAAATATTTAGAAGACTGGTGCTTCAAAATTTTTACTGCAACAAATTGTCGTTTGTAATTTAAACTCAGCTGAACTTTTAGTCCACAAGATTTCTCTTAAAAACTCAGTGTTTTTTGCAGGTAATACTAATGGACCTGTGCTTGTGTTTGTAACATGCATTTGTACTGAGTTTTGGATTGTTTTTTCTGTCTTACCTTTACACTGATGACAAAAACAGCACTCAAGAGGAACATCAACAAGCACCTCTTCCACCTGTACAGCTAGCACGGAACAAGAGGTACAAGCCAAACTTGGTAAGAACTTTTGGAAAGAAGGAGTTACAAATATCAGAAAATGAGAGGAAGAAAAAGCCTGAAGCAGAGCAGAAAGATGAGTTTGACAATACTGTCATGGTAAGCCTAAATAAGAGTAAGGCTTTGCCTTCCAAGTTGGTTTGAAGTGCATGTTCACTTTTATGAAGTTAAATGAAAACATTGAAGTTGCATTGCCTGAAGCTGAGACAATATATTAGATGAAAAAAATACCCAAACCCTGGTAAGCTGAGGTACTGTAGATATGAATTCAGTGAGGTCTACAACTTGAAGTGTTAATTACTTTTTTACAAAGGATCTGCATTTGATTGGATTGCATGATCCAATTGATTGATTGCAGGGAAAAAAATGCACATTTATACAAACTCTAGAATAAAAATGCATAAAAATTAGTTTTTTTCTTATTTCATATTTCCTGTTTGGATGAATCAAGTCTGTGTTGAGCAATCTAGTATAATGTCTCAAGTGAAGGCAGAAGACAGCTATTTTTATTAAAAAAAGAGGTTTTAAAATTTGATAAGCTCTAACTGGGGTCATCACTGCAGTATGTGATACTCTTCTGTTTCATACAAGTATGAACTGACACTGTGTATCCCCACAGACACTTCACTAGGGACTGTAAAAGGTGTGGAAATCCCTGAAAACCATTTACAGTATGATGTGTTCTCTGTCACCGTTTTGTGGGTTGCACGTGAACCATGGAATGGAAATAGAGATATCTGTATAGACTTGCCTTAGATTTGAAATACAGCTAAACTTTGCAAGAGTGACTGATGTTTTATAGTGGTTATAGCTGGTTTTGTTCTTGAGCCTATGAAAAGTACTTGTGTCCTGCGTTCATCTCTCATCACCCTTCAGTGCCATGGTTGGCTCACCCCTAGCTGAGATATTTCCTCATGGTTCAGCTTTGGCTGCTCTAGACCTGTCGCCTGTGAACCCTGCTCATGCATCTGCTCTGTCTGTACTGGGCAAATCTGTAGAACCAGAGCAGGTCTGGTGTTCCTCTTTACTAGTCAAGCTGTCACAGGCCTGAAGTGGTAAAGGATATGTTTGAGTGGCTTCTTTGTGGAGCCATTGTGGCAAATACAGACATAAAGCTTATTAGGCCTTCTGGATCTTGACACTATGTTGTTGTGACTTGGGTGTGTCTGCGCTGCCCTCTGCAATGTCCAGTTTTCAAAGGTTTTCCATTTGCTGAAGCATCTTGTTTCCACAGTGCTTCATGTAATAAGGAATTGATTGAATACTAAATAGATGAGTGTTTCCCATAATGCTTAGGTGCACATAGTATTTAAGAGCTTAACTGTATGTATCCCAGGAGCATGAAGACTTCTGTTCCTTTTTGCACATAAATTGAATTATGATAACATGATTCATACCTTTACTCCAATTGGGAAAATAGCATAGTTTCTGGTTTTGTATATAAAATATATGTCTATTTTAAAAGCTTACATACTTCTATTTCACTTCATTCTTTTACTGTAAATTAAAGGGTGAAAATGAAGCTGTATTGTGTCAGGCAGATATGTTGAAGGAAGAGGAAAAGGAACAGCAAGAGGTGCCTCAGGTGCTCTCTATTTCTGAAACCTTATTGTCTGAACAAAGCAGGTGAGATTTGAGTTTAGCAAAATTGCATTTTAAGAGCACTTTTGTCTCTGCGTAATGAGATACCTTTGCAAATGGCAATTCTTCCGTTCCTTGTCTTTTGTCTCCTACAGTATTTCTTTTTCAGTGCCTACAAACAGCTTCTTCCAGTGTTTTCAGAGCACGTTATTTTAGCTTCACTCCTTGTCATTGTTTATCTGGTACATACTTGATCTGTATGAGCTCATAGCTCTTCTTGAACAAGATTTTTTATTTCTGGGTCTGTATTTGCTTAAGTAGCAATCACACATGTAAGATACATAACACTCACAGTTTGCACAATGTCAGAGACTTGACTTCCATTGATCCATCCATGTGCTCTTCTATATTACTGCCACTGTTGTTAAAATAAGATCTTAAGTGTGTGTTAGACTGCTGATATGTTTATGTTGGTATGGTTAGCAACACAACTTGTTTTTTATGTTAAAAATGCCTTGACAGAAACATTTTGTTATTTCTGCTCCAAAGTTAACCATAAATAAGAAATATATTTGAAAATATAATTTTATTGATCTTAAACAAAGCAGTCTGTTAGTCTCTTGTGTAAGTGTTGATTTAAAACTTAAGTGCCGAAGTGGTTTTTTTTTCTCTCCCAGCCAAACTCAACTGTGGTTTTTCTGTTTCTATTTGTTTGCTTTAAATTCACCAGTATTGAAAAAATTACCTCCCAAAGAGGCAAGCTGAGTGCTCTGAAGCCAGGACAATTCATAAGGATTGAGTCTCCAAGAACTAGGCCAAACCTAGAAAGAACATACAGTGAAAAAGGATCTCCAGTAGTACAAAAACTTGCTGCCCCAGATGAAGAAGAAATAAATCAAGGAGAGAATCTCCTTGTGGCAGAGGAATCTGAAAACCCTCTCTCCTCAAAAGTGAGATTCTCTTTATTTCTTTCTGACTACACTTTCTGATGCTTGATTCCACACTAGCTGGTTTTAAGACACCTAAATAAGCTGTTGTAAATGCATTAATTAATTTCAGCCTAGTAAGAATTCTTGTTCAGTATTTGCATACTATTACAGGGTTTTCCAAAATCCTGCTAGTGACACATGTGAAGACATATAGAGACTTCACTTGAACTTTGGTATTTCAGTCATATTCATGATACATTATTAGTTATTTGCATGCTGTATTTCTGATACTGGGTTTCTCCTGAGCTTTTTGGTGGCTTCTCATGAAGGACAGGTATTTATGTTTTGTGCTAATATTGTTGGTTTTTTCTCAAAGGATGACATGGAGATGTTGCTTGTGGGAAATTTGGTCGGGAATGACAATCTAGACGTAAATTCAAGAAGTATGACTTTGGGAATGCTTTCTTCTTCTGAAAAACCACCAAATTGCAACAGGAACACAGAGCTGGAGGAGTGTCTATTTGCAGATGCTATAGGAAGCATTCAGGATACCACAGAAAGGTAAAGTTACCTGTTGGCAAAGTAAAACTCTCATTTTAGTTTCAGCTGGGGTAGAGTTTATCTTCTCAGTAGCTGGTACAGTGCTGCATTTTGAACTCAATATGAGAATAGCATTGATAGCACAGTGACATTTTAGTTTTTGTTGAGCAGTGCTTACCCTGAGTCGAGGACTTTTCAGTGTCTCATGGTTTACTACTGAGCAGGTGCACAAGCAGCTGAGAGGGAGCACAGCCAGGACAGCTGATCTGAACTGGCCAAAAGGATATTCCATACCATGTCATGCTTAGTCTGTAAACTGGAGGGACCTGGCCAGGGGCTGCTGAACACTGCTTGGAGATGAGCTGGGCATCAGTCAGCAAGCAGTGAGCAGTTGTGTATCACTTGTTTCGCTTCTATTTTTATTCCCCTCTGTCTGTGTGTGTCTGCCTCTCCTTTTCATTATTTTATATTTTACTTTGTTTTGGTTAATAAAGTGTTCTTACCTAAACCCACAAGGTTTACCTTTTCTCTCCAATTCTCCTCCTCCCGGGGGTTTGAGGACTGACTGACAGACTGCGTGGCATTTACTTATCAGTTGGGGTTATGCTGTGACAGTACTTCAAAAATTTTGTACATTTGTCCAGTTGTTTTCATTCAGCACTTGCTTTAGGAAGCACAAGCTCTGAGCTGTACTAGTTGTTATCTACTGTGAAAGTCACTAGGTGGCATTCTTAAGTAATATAAGAGTTTTTAACAAAATTACAGGATGTTTTTTCAAGGTTGTTTTCTTTTTTAGGAGGTACTTCATGGGTGAAAGTAGAAACAAGTAATCAGGGTTTGGCTGTCTGAATTTCTCACTAATAAATTCTTGGGGTACAGTGCACCATGAATGTGTATCAGAGACTGAGCAGTGCCATTTGCACTCCCTTCTAATTGAGAAGTGGCAGGAAGCTAGCAAGCTCATTTTATGTTTCTGTAGGATATATTCTGAATCTCTTCAATTTTTCTTTATAGTAGGAGAATTTCCAGTAATGATGCTTATAATATACATGCAGTATGAGGCAGATGGTGCCACCTATATGTGACAGCTCTGGGTTATGTTATAAGCTACCTTTTGTTCAGTCTTAGCTTACACAGAGCAGCCCCAAATCTGTGTATTTTACAATTTTTCTGTTTTCTGAAATTAAACTCTGGTTTGCATCTGTCTCTGAAACTCTAAAACTCTTCAAAATCTCTTCCATGAATTATGTTGAAATCATGACCCAGAGTCTTTGTGCTAACAAGACAAGGGACTTACTTGACAGTCTTGTCTTCTGTGATGGTGGACTTTCACAGACTCAGAGAATGGTTGATGGTGGAAGGGCCTGCTAAAAGTCTTCTAATACAGACCCCCACTCAAGGTACCTGGAGCTGGTTGCCCAATACTGTGTCCAGACAGCTTCTGAATCTTGCCAAGGATGGAGACCCCAGTGTCTCTGGCCAGCCTGTGCCAGTGCTTGGTAACCCTCACA
>VZUI01045302.1:0-26432 GCA_013401135.1 Cettia cetti | reverse complement strand
TGAAAGGAGCCTGCAGTGAGGTGGGGCTCGTCTCCTCTGCTGTGCCTGCAGTGAGAGGACCAGAGGAAATGGCCTTAAGACGAGACAGGAGAGACTTAGACTAGATATTAGAAAAATTCTTTTTCACTGTTAGAGTGAGTAGGAAATAGGTTTTCCTGGGAGTTGGTAGACTGACAATCTCTGGAGGTGCTCAAGAGAAGCCTGGATCTGTTGCTGGGCGGTGTGGTTTAATGATTTAGGGTTACAGTTAAATCTAAGAATCTGATCATATGTCTTCAGTGTAATTTACAATTTTACATCTTCCTGAGAAATACTTCCAATACTTTCATATTGTGTTATTCCAAGGATTTAAATGTTTAAGAAAGATATTTTGTGATGGAAGTAGATAAAACAAATTTTTATCATGACAGAAGTATATTATAACATTGGGAATAGCTGTGTCTGTTTCTGACTTCATTTTGGGAGTGTAAGGGATTGTTAGAGGAGGAGAATTTTTTAGTGGAAAAGGAAAGGGTGGTTGGAGAGAAAGTCAATTATCTTAAAAGCAGTGTATTTTAGCAAGACGTTTCCTTACTTGATTGGAGGGGGAAAAAGCAAAAGCTTAAATAAAGCAACTTTTAAAATAACCCAAGCATCATATACTGGTTTTAATTTAATTTTGTTTCTGTGGAAAAGTCTATTTAAATAAATTAAGGCTGCAGTCCTAGGTAAGGAAGCAATGTGCTTTACACATATGGTCTGTTTGATGTTGCTCTAGTGGTGTGCACAGACCAATCAGTAGCAAAACTTTTATTGGACACTCTGATAGGAGAACCCATCTGCCAAAAGCTTCACACTGCTCTATGGGTTTTTAACCATTCTGTCTCATTTGAAATGTTGTTGAAAGCAAAAACTTGTATATTAATTTTACAGAAGAAGCCTGTGAACCTCTCAGATGCCTTGGGTAACCTTATGCTTTTCAAGCACAAGAAGTGAATTAGTGTGGGTTTTATGGGGAACCCATAACCCATAAACCATAAACCAGGTTCAGTGCAGTTAATTATTTGTGGTACAATTGACACAGATTGACAATTGTTGGACATTGTGGTATTGATATAAAGATGTGTAAGCTGATGTAATTTGTGTTATTTTGTTGAAAGTTGTATAATAACCCCAGTTAATAAAATAATGCCTATATTGCACCTAAAATTTTAGGTAGGATTTGACTGAAAAAAGATTAAGGACCTGATCACTTCATAGCTTTAGGTATTAAACCTTTCCTGGCCCTGTTTTCATGCTTGCATACCAGCTGTGTTAAAAAAAATCAAAACCATCACCATCAGCAGCTGGGTTAAAAATTCTCTATACTTTTTGGACTGGATTTTAGCTTGAATCAGTTCCCTGAGGTACAAAGGAGGAAATGCTGTGAGGGGGAAAGAAGCAGGGGGAGGGACGTGGAGAGTACATATGCCAGTTTGTTGTGTGTGGAGCCATAGCCACTGTTCTGCTGAAGGATAGCAACAGGCATCCTTTGGAGTCAGCAGGAGGAAAACAGGATGAAAATATATGAAGAGGGAAGTCAAGAACAGAAGGGAAGGAAGCTAAAAGGTAGAGCTATGAAAATCGAAATGAGAAAAATCTTACTGTATCCTTTGTTTTCTTTCATGAACCAAATAATGTCTTTATTAGGAGCAGTAAAGAATAACAAAAAAGAAGAGTGGAAAAGGGAAAATCAAAGCTTTCTGTGATGTTGAAAACTGTGTGATAGTAGAAAGCCCAATTCCACTGCTGAAGTACCTGAAAATTAAAATCATACATATTAATACTGATTAAAGCTACCAGTGAAGATATACAAAATAATTTGAATAAATTGCTTAATTTGAGGGGGCTTAATATCTACAGTATGTTTCATGTTAAAATTTTTCTAGCAAAAAAGAAAGGAAGGCACAGTGAATCATTATTTTCTCGTAAGTATTCCACTGAACTCTAATTTCTTACATTTGGAAGTGTTAAAGTATATACTGTGCATCTGTGAATGAGTACAAAAATAATGTAATAATAATGATAACATGTTTGTCTCTTAGAGAGGTGGTAACACAGAATCCTTGAATTGTTTAGGTTGGAAAATGTCTCTAAGGTTATCAGTCCGACTGTTAACATAAAAGAACATTACCTTTAAACAGTCTTGAATCATTGTGCTAATTTAACTTTTCCTGATAGAATCCAGGGGGACATGCAATGCAAGTATCACACCAGCAAAAGGAATTGTATGTTTAGGACTTTATTCTCAAACAATCCTGTTCACTCAGTGGAATAAACTCCATACAGTGGGTACATGGCCTGTTGCAGCACTTCACCCATCCTTCCATTGGTTAGGAGCATAGCTTTCTTCTAAGTACCAGTATTGCAACTCCTCTAAGCTGCATAAGAATGAACTGATACTAATTAGAATGTAAACAACCATGCTGAATTTTGTAGCACTATTTACAACAGTGAAGAGGAGTGTGGGTGAAGGTTGAGGAAGGATTCTCGATGCTGACTTTTCCCTGATGTTTTTTAAACAGTTCATTTATCTTTTCTTTATTTCTCAAAGTATCTTCTCCAGCTGTGCAGTTGTAATTCAGCGGTGTCATGTGTTGTCATTTCTGCATTAGTAAATAGGCCTATTTACGGAGTAATTATGAAATAACCTCATAATGAAATGCAGGAAAAGGTTCTAATTAAATTTTAAAGTTGCTAAACCTATTCAACTTTAAATGAGAATTTTCAACCCATGTATCCTAATGAGTTTTCAGAATACATTACTAAAGTATATAAATGATATGGTAAACACAAAATCTGATTTTCCACATTTCCAGTGTATAAAAAAAATTTGTAAAAAAAATATACACAAGAATTCAAATATTAACTTATGGTGGAATAGTAGGGCAGCCACGTGAAATTTTTAATACATTTTTAATATATAACCAACAATAAAGAAAGCCTGTAAAGATTGATATCAGTAACCCATATAGTCCGGTATTTTGTCTGAAAATGTCTAGTAGTAGGTGTGGAGGGTAGCATGGCACAGTAAAATATTACCCCCTGGATTCTTTCAGAAGTCTTAGGCTTGTGGACATCCTCAGCCCAAGGCTGTATCTTTGCATTTAGTAGTTCCTCGTTGGAAATCAAGAAAATAAGATAATCAGACTATGCCAGATAATCAGAGGTTTTAGTATATATAGAATATTGTTAAAGTTTAGTTCTCGTCTGCCACCTCTGAGTCAGGTACTGCAACATTTATGTGCAAAGAAAAGCTTTTTTTTTGTTATAAGATCTATCCCAAGTTTTCTTAAATTCTTACCTCTTTCTGTTACCACACAAACCTTAGTTAGGTTAATCTGTTTTTAAAAAATCTGGTATGTGCACAGTCTAATACACCAAGTACAGTTGATGCCATAATCCACATATCATTAATATTACTTAAACTGCAAAAACAACACCAAAAGACCCAGCCAACAAAAATCTCCACGCAAATTAATCTAATTATGGAAACTGATTTATAATGCTAACTGAACATTTATAAGTAGCATTAATCATCACAATATTAATTAATAATCATTTGGAATTTGTAGCAAAGCTACATGCAGTGGCAATTATAGTACTGTTTGAAAGATCTTTTTTGATAACTGATAAATTCAGTGGGGATAGGTAGACCTAGACTAAGGAAAATCTTCATTAGGTTAGAGAAATAAATACACAGAACTAGTTATATTGCTAAGAACAAGTATCTCAATCACACAGAAGCCTTACCAATAATGTAATCCTATCTTCCAGTTTCTGACTTTGCTGTTGTGTGTGCTGCTCATACTACTTTTTCTTATATTCTTATTTGTACTACTTTTGTAATTGAATTTTTTTTAACTGAAGTGTCTTATACTGTTTCTCTACACTCACTTGGAACTTTTAAGTAGGTGATGGTAAAAACGTAAAACACAATACAAGGAAACATAAACCAACCCTAATAACCCCAAATACTAAACCATAACACCCTAAACCAAACTCCATGATACCTAATGCTTAATCCTACCTCTCAGATATGAAATAATGCTTTACTTAGAATCATAGACTCATTCCAGTTGGGAAAGATCACTAAGATCATTAGGTCCAACCATTCATCCAGCACTGCCAAGTCCACCACTAAACCATGTCCTTAAGTTCCACATCTACATTTTTTAAATGCATGCATGGATGGTGACTCAACCATTTCTTTGGGTAACATGTTCCAGTGCTTGACAACCTGTTCAGTGAAGGAATTTTTACTGACATCCAATCTAAACTTCTCCTGGAGCAATTTGAGGCCGCTACTTCTTGTCCTGTCTCTGGTTGCCTGGGAGAAGAGGCAGACCCCCACCTAGCTGCAACCTCCTGTCAAGCAGTTGTAGAGAGTGATAAGTCACCCCTAAGCCTCCTTTTCTCCAGGCTAAACACCCCCAGCTCACTCAGCCACTCCTCGAGTTCTGGACTTGTGTTTCAGACCCTTCACCAGCTCTGTTGCCCTTCTCTGGACACACTCCAGGCCCTCAATGTCCTTCTTTGTTTTGAGGGGCCCAAAACAAGGTGCAGCCTCATCAGAGCAAACTACAGGAGGATGATCCCTTTCCTAGTCCTGCTGACCACACTTATTGCTGATACAGGCCAGGATGCCACTGACCTTCTTGGGCACCTGGGCACATGCTGGTTTGTGTTCACTTACTGTCAACCAGCACTCCCAGGTCCTCTGCACCAAGCAGATTTTCAGCCACTCTGCCCCAAGTCTATAAGGCTGCCTGGGGCTGTTGTGACTCAAGTGCAGGACCCTACACTTGCCTTGTTCTCAGCCTCAGACCAGATCCCTCCGCAGCGCCGTTCTACACTACAGCAGATCAACACTCTCACCCAACTTTGTGTCATCTGCAGACTTACTGAATGCTTACAATCCCCTCATCCAGACCCTTAATCAAGATATTAAAGAGCATGGTACCAATTCCCTAGGAATCTGTGACCACCACCTGGATATAACTCCATTCACCAACACTCAGCTCAGTCATCCAGCCAATTTTTAACCCAGTGAACACTGGACCCATCCAAGACATGAACACTCAGATTGGAGAACTTTAAGAAATGTTGCCAAAGGCTTTGTTAATGTCCCAGTAGACAATATTCAGAGCCTTTCCCCACCTGTTAAGGGGGTCACCCACTTCATAGGGTGATCACAGGATGAGATCAGGTTGTTCAAGAAGGACCTGCCTTCCACAAACCTCTCCTGGTTGGAGTGTCCTTCAAATGGCGTGTGATGACACTCAGGTTGATCTGGTCTATGGCCTTCCCTGATACCAAGGTCAGACTGACTGCCCATAGTTGTCTGGATCCTCCTGGCCCTTCTGTAGATGGACATCACTTTGGCCAACCTTCAGTCATCTAATATTCCCCATTTGGCAAGGGCTGATGATAAATGATAGAATGTGGCTCAGACAGCACTTTCAAGACCTCCCTCAGTATCCCCGGTGGATTCCATCTGGCCACGTAGGCTTGTGTGGGTCTAAGTGATCTAGTAAGTCACTGACCACTTCTCTTTGGACTGTAGGAAGCTCATTCTGCTCCCTATCCCTGTCTTCCAACTCAAGGGGTTGGGTACCCCCGTAACTTATTGCTGTCTCCAACTTATTGCCCTTTCAGATATAGGAAATCAAGTAGAATAAATTCTTTGTCTAGAAAAATCTGGTTTTCTTCTTTTTGGTTTACAATCTTGAACACAGTTTTGGGTGATTGTTTTACAAGACGGAGATTATCAGAATGCAGCAGTTTTCCATCATGTTTCCTTCTTGTTCTAGTGTTTTAAGTGGTTTGGGTGATTGTTTTACAAGATGAAGATTATCAGAATGCAGCAGTTTTCCATCATGTTTCCTTCTTGTTCTAGTGTTTTAAGTGATGAATTAGATGTCAATGGGGAAACAATAGCAGGAGTAGAGTAGGTATTTCTGCTCCAAGAAGCAGGAGACTTGTGTAACTACTTTTTTATATCACATCTCAAAAATATTAAGTTCTTTGTTTACTTGCTGTTATTCAAGACTGAAGATGCATACTCCCAAAATTTTTCTCCGCATTCACTTTCCCACAGAGTCAAGGATTCTAAGTTTTATTTGATTTCAGGTGACCATATAACAGCTGGAAGAGAGGCAGCACTACCATCTTACTCTGGTATCCACTGTGTTATAGATACTCTGCTCAAAGTGGGTTCTGTGTTGGTAACCACTTTACACACACAACCCCACCCGGTAAAGGCACCTTGCTTTAACTAGGCTGCACGATGTGTGCTGCCTCTTAAACTGAAATGACTGCTGAGGACTTTCCTTATAATTTCTGTCCCTAGCACCAGTGGCACTCTAGCACTTAGCACAGCAGCTAAGAGGAGAGAAGTTATTCCTGCACAGCAGACCTCGACTTCTGAAAGAGAAATAGGCAAATGAAGTGGAGATGACTGAGTTTTCAGAAGACAGAAAGTAAGGAAAAGGCAGAAACAAGAGGAAAAGAAAGCATGGAAGCTACAACAATCTGCACCGGGGAGGTTTAGATTGGATATTTAGGAAAGATTTTTTTTTTTTTTTTTTTTGGAAAGGGTTGTCCAGATGCAGAGGACAGTCCTGAATTTCTGAGTACCTGGACAGAACACCAGGAAGTAAAAGCTGGAGATGTAAGAGGCAGGCAAGACCGAGATAGATGGAGAAAAGGAAATTTTGTCATGTGGAGGCCTGCAGAAGAAAAAGAGAACAACAACTAAGGTCAGAAACTTCACCAGCTATGGGTCTGCTTGTGAACTGTAAGATAGTGGTGAATGGGCAGATGCTAAAAGTTGGAAGACTAGAAACTGACAGGGCTGGAAAAAAAAAAAAGTTTGGTGGTGTAGCAGAAACGGAAAGGCAGCCAGGCTGGACATGCAGTACCTAGGAGCATACGGATAAGAGAGAATAAAGACAAAAAAAGGTAGATCCCTTCAAATGCATTTTCCCATGACTGTAATATTATAAGCAGCTGTAAAATTTTTTTAGAGTCAAAATATAGAATGCTTTCCTTCTGAAGATTATCAACACTTGAGATATTACTAAAGCTATCCCTAGGTGGATGCAGTTAGTCCTACAAAAAGTGGATTTATTTGAAAGGCCTTTTAAAACCCTAACAAAAGTGGACTATGACCTACAAATGTGCCATTTTTGCTTATTCACAGCTCTGTAATTTCTGTATCTATTATGTAGAATCACCAAGGCACCAGTGGAGTCCTGTTTGTGCTGGGAACTCCTTCTGGCCCACCTTCTGTCCCTTAGCAATCATTCCTTAAGGCATCTCTAATATAAAATGGGCTTCTTTGCATGGTTCTAATTTTAGGTCTGCAACCTCTGCAATTCATTAGCAAGAAATGGGAAAAAAATATGGTCACAACAGCAGAAAGGGAAACCTTTATGAAATCCGGAACTGCATCCACAGACATTAAGTGCTGACAACTACCTCCAGTACTAAAAAAAATGAGGTTTTCCAGTCTTCAAAGTCACCACCTAATTTTAAAATACACTATCTCTTGGTTTGCAAAAGTTGCTTATTCAGTAAATTGTCTTTCAATGTTGGTATATATTGATCTATATCTATCTATGTATATATCTACATTGTCCAAATCTGAAAACTTCATAATAAAATTTAAGTTTGTTCTTACTTGACAAGAATTATGCTAATCCAGTTCCTGCTGTCCAAATAGGACATCATAGCCTATTTTTCACTTGTTCCTTAGTTTTCCTGAAGTAGGTAATGAGCTGTATGGTTTAGAGAAGTCTTATTCCTTTCAAGAGTGATTTATTTAGCTCATTTTATCTAAATCATCAGTAAATCCTTTCTGTGTGGGGGGATTACCAGCAGATGCAGCAGGCAGATCAAAACTACTGACCCTTTTTTGAGACACTAATTATTTTTAAAATATTACGCCCCACATTTATGTATTTGTCATATGTTAATTAAAATGTATCTTTATAAAATTTGTATTTACTAACTCCTTTCTTTTTCCCTAATATCCCAACCAGGTAATTGTGAGGTCTGTTTTAAAACCCTAGGTACTGCTGAAATATCTGTTAATATGCTGAAGTACCTATGCTAACCTTGTTCTTACAGTATCTAAATAATGCATTCAAATCTCTATTTAGACAAGTAGCTGATATTTAACATTGGTTTTGAATTACTGCAGTTAAGATTAATACAGATTTCAGGAAGTTGCAGGTTTCTCAAACAAAGATGTTCTCAAACAAAGCATTGTGCAATGAAAATGTTGTTAGCTATATTAATGTTTTATAAGTAGAGCTGCTGTAATTCAAAGAAATAAGCTGTCATTTTCAGTTCTTCTATTTTCTCTGTATCGATCTTAATTATCCTACCATAAAAGCTATAACAGCTTTCCCACATTTTTGGGGGCCTTTGTATGTGTAATGCAGAATTCAAGCAGTTATTCCTGAATAAATTCTTCAATTTGCTCTTGCTATAACATAGAAAATATTTTAAAGTGTCACAACACATTGCATTTATTGCAAACATTCATCAGAAAATCCGAAAAGAATGTACAAAAGTATTTCAGCTTCCTAGGGAACCTGACACTGCTGGTCATGTTGTCTGTTTTCAGTATGAAATAATGAAGAATATTTACTTCAAATATGTTTGCATTTTCCTTCTGGGTATTTTTGATAATAACTTTAGAAACAAGTTCCTATTTCAATTTAAAAAGACTTTAAAGCATTGCCCAGGATCAGCTTCTGCTCCCAGGGTTGTTTTTACTAATGACATAATTTTTAATGTCGTTCCAGCAATTAATAGAAATGGTCCTGAATTGAGACATCTGGAACGTAAAGATAATTATTCTGTGTACTGTGACTTGATACAATGAGTGGAGCTAAGGATATACTTTCTATCCCCCCAGCAACAAAAAACTATCTATTATCACATGAATTGTACTAAAAGAAAATAAATCCTATCTTGATTTAAATAGGACTCTATTTCCTGTTACAAAACCCCAAACCCTCAAACAATACTAAAAACAAAATTTCCGGATCCCGGGACAACAGCAGAATAAGTAATCAGAAGAGAATAGCATCTAGTTTTTGTTCAAAAGGAAATACAGGAAATGTTCTTTCCTGCTCCTGAAGATGAGGATTTATTAGGCCTCTTAACAAATAATCTAGTTTTACAGTAGATTACTAGGAATTAGTGAAATTGGTTATGTCCCTGATTATGGGGGTTTTTAAAATGTCCTTAGACTACTTTGAAAAAATTTGAAGTGGAACTTTATTATGGTTACAGAATTGTTTAAAGAAGCATAGCACTCTCAAAATAAGGGTCACAGGTGGAATGTAGCAAAGCTAATATAAAAGGTAATGGAAAAATCCACTACTTCTCTTCAGTGCTTATATTACGTGATTGGATAAATGGATTTCTCTACTTTATAGGTGTGTGCTTCTACATTAGTCTAGCAGCCATCAGAGAGAAGAGGTTGCTCTGCAAATTGTCTTCATGAATCCTGGAGTTCATCTTTTTATTGTGTAAAACATAAAAAATTGCTTATAATCAATCCACTTCAAAAATCATTTATCATTTCTTTGGCCTAGAGTACTTCTGAGATGTTTTCCTGAAATTAAGTAAAAGAAAGTGGTATTTGTATCAGTGAGCAAATTAAGGCTATGTGAGGTAAATCTTACTGTGGCAACAAGACTCTATTTTTACCTAAAAGTTCTTAACAAATTGTTCAATGCTTTTAGAATAATTACTCCACATTTTAGATGTAATAGTGGTCTCTTATTTAATAAATAAAAGATGCATCTCTTGATTACAGTAATAGGCTTATAGAATAGAATCGTAAAACACCCAGAGTTGGAAGGGACCCAGAAGGTTCATCGAATTCAACTCCCATCACTGCACAGCACCATCTCCAAGAGTCACACCATGTGCCTGAGAGCACTGTCTGAATTGTTGAACTCAGTCATTCTGGTGCTGTGACCACTTCCCTGGAGACCCTGTTCCAGTGCCCAACCACCACTGGAGTAAAAAACCTTTCTTAATATCCAGCCTAAACCTCCCCTGTCACAGCCTCAGGCCATTCCCTCAGGTCCTGTTGCTGGTCACCACAGAGGAGAGATCAGTGCCTGCCCCTCCTTTCCCCTTCATGAGGAAGTTGTAACTGCGATGAGGTCTGTCCTCAATCTCCTCTGGGCTGAACAGACCAAGTGCCTTCAGCTTCTCCTCACACGGCTTCCCTCAAGGACATTCACCATCTTTGTTGCCCTCTTTTGAACATAGTCTGATAGGTTTAGATCCTTTTCATATTGTGACACCCAAAACTGCCCCCAGCACTCGAGGTGAGCCTGCCTCAGCTCAGAGCAGAGCAGGACTATCCCCTCCCTTGCCCAGCTGGTGATGCTGTGCCTGATGCCCCCCAGGAAAGGGTTGGCCCTCCTGGCTGCCAGGGCACTGCTGGCTCGTGTTCAACTTGCCAGGACCCCCAGGTCCCTTTCCATGGCTCTGCTTTCCAGTGTCTCATTCCATGGTCTGTCCATACATTCTGGGTTGCCCCATCCCAAATGCAGAATCCAGCACTTTCCCCTGTTGGAATTCATATGGTTGGTGATTGCCCAGACTCCTGATTTGTCAAGGTCTCTGCAGGGCCTCCCTCCCCTTGGGAGAGTCAACAGCTCCTCACAGTTTTGTGTCATCTGCAGACCTGCTCAGTATCCCCTCCAGTCCTGTGTCTGGGTCATTTATGAAGACGCTGAAGAGCAGAGGGCTGAGGGTGGGGCCCTGTGGAACCCCTCCAGTGACAGATTCCCAGTCTGATGTCACCCCAGTCGCTGCAAACCTTTGTGACTGACCCATGAGCTAGTTGCTCCCATCCCATATGTTTATGCAGTTGTGGACTGGATACTTTGTTCAGAACAATCCTGTGAGATTTACTGAAATCCAAAGGACTGGCTTCTCTTGGTCAACTCCTGTGGTCTTCAGAGGGGATGCTTAAAAGGTGACCAGCACTGATGGATCCCAGCAGCTTCAAAAATTCCCCACAGGACCTTTCTTGTTATTACTCAGAGCAACCTGATATCTGCTCCACCCCTCTCCAGGGCTGAAGTTTTGCTAGCACTTTTCCAATTGACAACAGAGATTTTAAACTTGATCTCTTTATGGTCACTGCGACCAAGACAAGCATCAATCAGTTGTTCACTCTTGAGACCTTCTCTGTTAACAAGAAACACATCAAGGAGTGCTGATCAGGTTTTTAGTACATGTAACATGAAGCTGTCATTGTAGCAGGACTTCTGCTCCTGCCACAGGAGAGCTTATCTGTTGTTTGTCAGCCGGTGCGATAACTCAGGGCATCTTTCTCTCATATAAGCCTCAGATGAGGCTTGGTAAAGTAGCTCAATCAAGACAGTTTGCCTTGTGAGTTATTTTAGTGCCACGATTGATACTTTCAGCTGACTGTAAACCTGAGCTGTGGAATGAGATGTGGAAAGATAAGCTGGAATTTCTGACTGACAGACACTTCACTTCAAAAACTGTAAAAGCTACACCATACTTTCACAAAGCAAAATCTGTACATTCCCTAAAATGTGTGGAGTTTTCTCCCCTAAATCAGGATGACTACTTCATGATTATTCTTCTGGGAGCTGAGAGAAAGGACAATTGTTACTATCTCAGTGGTAAGTTGCATTGACTTCTAATCTATACCATTTCTTTGCTAGCTACAATATAGGTACCTTTATGTCATGCACTGTTTTATGTAATCTACTTGTAGTTCTTTTTGTTTTATCCTCTCTAGTAAGTAACTCTGTTTAAAGCCTTTTGTCTGTTAATCTCCTTTCTATACAGTTAATAACTCATTTTGTAGTAGACCTGATTGGTCATCCTTAAGAACCTGCAAACCAGAGTGATTTAAGTGCAGGGATTTAGAGCTGCTGCCAAAAATCTGATCCTAAGGCAGGGCTTGTCTAAAGCTCTCACTCAACCCATAACAATCATTGAAGTGTTCAGGGATCTTCTGACCTGTTTGTGCCACCTGTGCAGCCTCCCCAGTTAACATCTGGCAAGCTGAAGTCCCCTGTCAGGACAAGGACAGTTAATTTACAGGTGTCTGGTAGTTCCTAGAAGAGTAATTCTTAGCCATTATCATCTTGGCTAGGAAGTCTATAGTAGATTCTCACACTAACATCCACATAATTTGTTTGTCCCCCAATCCTTTCCCAAAGACTCTCGGCTGTGCTAGTGACAACTGCAAGCTCCATATATTCCAGTCCTCCATTACATACAATACCTGTATCACCTGCCTGTTCCTCCTAAAAATCCTGTAACCATCCAACATGGCACAACACTCACAGGGCTTGTCCCACTAGGATTCACTTATGCTAGTGATGTCATGTCTCTGGAACTGGACCAAGGCTCTGAGCTCCTTTTGCTCACTCTTTATGCTGCATATGTTTGTGTAGAAACATTTCAAGCGTGGTTCACTGTAGTTAACACCTCTTGGAGCAGACTGAAGGATGCCTCTAGCACTCAGTTCCTCAAGTTTTGGCATGCCATCCCATTCCTTACCACTAGCAAGCCTGATTTTGTCCCTTCCCCACTTCAAACTTTTTAAAAGTTCTACCAATGAGTGCTACTGGCTCCTGTGCTAGAACAATTTTCCTTCTCTGAGAAAGGTGCATCCCATCAGATGTTTGTAGACCAGGTGTTAAATACACTATCCCACAGTCTTATTTTTTTTAAATAAGACAGTTCAGTATTGAATTATTTTTATTTTATTTATATTTATTTATATTATTTTTATTTTATTGAATTTTTAAATTATTTTGAACTTTCCTACTTACAGATAGCAAGTCACTTTACTAAATATTCTTTTTGGCCTATGTTCCTCTGAGACTTACATAGACTCCTTTTGTGAACAAGAGTGTTTTCTATTGACTTACTCATAGTCATTAGCTCCTGGAAAATTATATTCACTATGTTCATGTTAAAGAACAGTTAGGAGATGGTAGGCTACTAGTTTTTCAGGAAATCATTAAATCTCTGTATTTTCTGTAGTATGCAGGTGTGATGTTCATGGCTGGAATATTGCAAGGCTTAATTAATTGCTCTTGAGATGTCCTGGTAAGAGACATTCTAAAATGTACGTTGTCTTAATAAATAACTTGAGTCTAGTTTTGTAATTCTCTGGAAAATAGTGATATTATTACAGCTGGTACAAAGCTAGAATTCCATCAGTCAAACTTCTCAAGTTTGTTTCTCTTCTGTGCTGGAGTAAACCCAAAACTTTTAAAGGATTTTTGCAAGGAAAATTGCATTTTGACTGGATTTTCTGAATAAATTATTCAGATTTTCAATTTCATCTTTTTTCAGTGGAAATTACTGCCTGACTTAAGATGTTTAAAACCTTTCCAACAAAAAAGCTGACAATGTCTTATATATAGTTCAGCTTGGATCCAGAGTTTTCTCTCAAAAATGTTTTTGAAAATGCTGCAACATGGTTTACTGATTTAAACATTTTTTGATCAATTAGATCTTACTTGTAATGTAATGTACACAGAAACTATTATTAACATTGTTCAAATTTGACTTCCATATCCATTTTTAATTTTGCTGAAAGTAGTGACACCATAAGTAAATTGTATTCAGAATGTCGTAATGTTCCTATTGGTATGTAACAATGGTACTTGAAAGTCCATTAAGAGTGCTAGAAGCCTTCTCTAATTTTTTAAGCCAATCACTGCAATCATTCACTGATTAATCAATCGGTTTGTGTGAAACTTTAATGCCCACAGCATATCATGGCACCTGGCACCAGAGAACTCAGCAGTGAGCAGGTTCAATTCTGACTCAAGATGGATCCAAAATTCTCATTTCAGTGTATTCTGACTCATGGATGGCTACCTGCAAACCAAAAT
Source organism: Cettia cetti (assembly GCA_013401135.1). NCBI lineage: Eukaryota > Metazoa > Chordata > Aves > Passeriformes > Sylviidae > Cettia > Cettia cetti. Next base: position 12,480 of record VZUI01045302.1, on the reverse strand, counting down.
TCACATGGTTTACTTGGCCAACAGCATGCAAGTATGGGGAAAAACACATTCAAATTCATAAATACCAGGTTGAATTTTTAAGGCTAAAAGATAGACTGGATGTCTATTGTTTGTGCTGGAAATTTTCTGGGTCAAATTTCTAATTAGAATGTTTCTTTGTGGTGAGTTAATCTTTTTTAGGTGAAGGTGTCCCAGAACAACAGCAGGAATTTCTATATGCTTCCAAAATTACCTTCACAGCCAGTGAAAGCTGTCATGAAAAAACAAAAAATAAAGTCTTATCTCTGGAGAACTAGTATCTAATACTGATAAAAGTATAATTACTAGTGCTCGACAGGATTCTTGAGATTTGCTGTGGCCAGTGAATGTGTCTGTCTGGTTCTTCAGGACACTGGGTGGAGGGGTGCAGGCTGTGCTACAAAAAAACTTCTCGTGGTCCTTGCTTATTATATCACATAGCCTCTGAATTTGAGTTTCAAAGAACAGATGAGAAATACCATTTGTTGTCCTTCAATGAGTGTGCACACAGTTCCAGATAGGATACTGTATTGCTTTTAACCGTGGGAAGAGGTTTTTCAGAAATATTTGGAAAAATTTGGTGCTTCTGAGTGCAGATAAAGGGTTGGTTGGAGTAGGAACAGAACTTAATGCAAACAATAAGGTGATAATGCCATTACTGGCACTAAGGTGGAAGATTGAGGGTTCATACTATCTTGGACCTGCTTATTGTAAGTTATCTCAAGAAAGGCAAAAAGGTAGGTATAAGAAATTAGAACTTGGTATCAGCATTACAGGCATTTTGAAGGATATTACCAGATTTTTTGAAACCTCCTGTTTGAGATGTAGGCTTTGCTTAGCTGCCACCATGCTTGTCATCACAAAAGTGTGCTTATCATCATGAAAATTTCTGTACAAGAAAGTGTGAAAATATATAGGTGTAGAGATTTCTATTTGACTACAGATATGTACTTTTTTTCTTTTTTTACAGAAAACCAGGAGAGGTGTGGAACTGAGTTATTTACATGTTTGTTGATATGTGACTCTGAGAAGTGTGATATATTTTGTTTCTTAGAGACTGCAGTCACAACCCCAAGTTAATATCACCTTGTAAACAAAATCAACAGCTTTTTGCCATGCACTTAAATACACAGTCCCTGAAACAAACCTACAGCCCATGTAGCTTCCACTCAGAAGTGACTGCAAATGTAAGTCTGTGTCTATTTATCTGCTTCCCAAACCTCCAAATTAACTAGGGCTTGGCTGGAGATTCAAGCTTGCAGATGCTGGTTTTTGAACTGCTGCCATACACTTCTATACACTTCTAGTCTTCTTCACTGGTCTCACAGGCAGAAGTATAGCAATCCTTGTCAGATTTACATCTTCCTAGGGATTCCTAAAAAAGTAACAATCGAAAAGGACTGTATTTTCTCTCTCTTACGCAGAAGAGCAGAGGAGGGGCATATTGGTAAATTCTGCCCTCAGGAAATTATTACTACAAGGAATTAAGTCAACAGACTTTTCTGAGAAAAGGTCTGGAATTCCTGTGAGCTACTCTTGTACCCTAAAGAGAATAAATAATTCAGCTTATGGTCAGGCAGCAGAAGTCTCTGGCAGATCCATGACAAAGAACTCAGATTCTAATAATGGAAAATGGGAATGGAAATCTAAGGTGGCCAGAATGTGATCATGTGATTTTTCTGTGCAAATAAAACTTAATATGGTATCAGGATGTTCCTCTATGGTGTGATCCTCAACGTAGGGCTAGGTACATAGGTATTGGGCTGCAGGGCAATAAGACTCCAGTGGTTTCGAAATGGTATCCCACAATTTAGTAATTGTGCTAAAACCACGCCACCACTCGCGTCCCCTCCTTATGCCCCAATGGAATGCACCAAAGGCGGAGATCAAGGGTTGAGATAAGAACAATTTACTGGGAAGGGCAATGAGACAGGAAAATGAGCAGTAACAGCAACAACATTAATAGAATAAGTGTACAAAGAGAGGCTGATTTACTTGTAAAATGCTTACAAAGTAAATGAAACATCTGCCAATGAAACATCTGCTTCCCTCCATCTGCCATATTTGTTCAATGGGAAACCACGCCCTTCTTCCCAGAAGCCGGAGGGTCCCTAGCTCCACTCCCAGCAATGATGTGAGGTGGTATAGAACAACCTTCTGGCCATGCCGAAAGGGCTCCACTCCCTCATGGCTGTGGCAAAAACTAACTCTGTTGTGGCTGGAACTAGAGTTATATGCACCCTGTATTCTATACCATTTACATCATGCCCAGATCCTACACCTTCCAATTATATGCACACACATTTATATAAATATACACCAAGTCAAAAATAGTTCACCCTTATGTTGCCAGTCCAGATCCTCCAGAGACATTTTAATCTCGGCAGCTCAATCCACCTGTCTCTTGTTGCAATGTTCTTCAGCAACCCAACTCTTGGGCATGTGTGCATCTCATCATGTACTTTTACTTTTCTAGCCATTTATATTATAACCCCTCTCTATCGTGTGATACTGAACAAGGATGATTTAATGATTTTATTTGTATGTAAAACATATTCTTTAAATGTCTTTAATTTTTTCTTCCTCAGTAACCTCTAATAAGAATTTCTTTTTATTTCCTTTTCTGTTAATTCCTTTTTGAAAAGCATTCTGGGTTACTTGGACATATGTGGGTCTGATGTCTTGAGAGGCCACCTGAAACAGAAGTTAGGCAGTGTTAAAAGAATAAAGTAGGTACTTATTAAAAAGGCCTTCAAAAGATTCAGTTTGCTGTTGTTTATAGTTTTTGGGCCTGAAGCTGCAAAGGTGCCCTTGGTTTTGGACTGGAAAAGGGCTGTTTAGTCTAATTAAACTGTGAAGAGAACTTGCTAACACTTCACATGAAGTTCGGAGTTATATACCAATATAGTAAAGAATCTGGAAAATATGAAAGCTGAAACTTAAGGCATCAGGTCAAAAGTTCAAAGTTCTTGATAAATATACTACTTGATATGTAAAGGTTGCCTTGCTTTTAGTAAACCATCCAGAAGCCCAGTCAATGCTGAGAAAAATACACTGCTGCGCATATTAAAGAAAACTAATCCATAATTTGTGCATAATCTTCCTTTATTCCATGAATACTAGCCTAACCAATCTTTATCAAGTAGTATTTTCATCTGTGCCACTGGCTTTATTTGCAGTCTTAGATGTGAATTTATAGAGGTTCTTATGGCTGTTCTTAACAAACAATCTATTTCTCTTTTTTCAAAAAAATTTGTTCAACATTTCATTTCTTTATAAGTTACTGGTGATTTGCAAATGTGACATGTCCATATGTTTCTTTCAAATCTTCTTTCTGCACATTAAAATGGAAATGTGTTAAATTTGGAGGCCAAAGACATAGAACAAATCAACAGCCAACCGAGGTCAAACAAATATTTTCAGGCTTTCATAACTGCAATTTAGAGAAGAGGCTGTTTTGTTGTGGGTTTTTTTTGTTTGTTTTTTTTTTTTCCTAACTGTATTTGAAAACCAGCATGATTAAGCTCTACTAACAGCTAGACAAAACAAAATTATTTTTATCTGGCTGTACTCTCCTGCAGTGTTACACCTCTTGGTCTTGTTATTCTGTAAACTTGAAATAAAATGACTATTCACAGTCCTTGTTAGTCTTGCTTCAAGTCCATAAAGAAATCTCATGTAAATGGTACTTTAAGAATAGCTATCTTTACTTTAAGGATAACATTTAAATCTGTAGCTGTTAATATTAGTTAAATTATTTTTGTTTCACATTTGCTTCCTTTAAACAGGTGAAAGTAGCATGCTCACTGATGCCTGCTGGAAATCAACATTAATACAGATGGCATGTAAATAGGCATCTCATCTTCCCCATGCCAGATGTTCACTAATTGTAGAACTGAATAATGGATAATAACATATCCTAATGTATTTATCAATCCATGTATCTTTTTTACAATGCAAAAGAGGTAATCCAAGGCGTTTGTAGGTTTTTTCAGTTCTTACTATGCACTAACAAGGAGCTGCCAGAAAAGGCTGCCAGTGAAAGTCAGGACGCATTACCTGAAAACAATAACAGAGTGTGATACATGGAATAGAAATTCACTGTCCATCCCATACAGGCTGGGATACAGTTGCTATCATCAGTTTCACTCAAAATTAAAGTTATACTTAAAAAAGAACATGAGGTGAGTTTGATTTAACAGTGACCAAGCTAGCTTGTTTCCCATGAACTCCAAAACTTTGAAAGAAGAGGAGGGAAAAAGCTGGTGAGATGATCACCATATTGTTAACATCATGGTTAACAGCTTTACTGGGTGAAAGAAATGCACTGCCGTTTTAGTTATCTTTAAAGGGAACAATAACAAGGTAATTATCTTCAGAACACATAGACCATTGTATTGTTCACTAGGACTTCGAGATTAAAACCAAAGCTAAAACACTAAAAACATTTTTTAATCCCTCCAGTAACTTCACAGAGAAAACTGGAATAATTCCTGTGAAAAATGAAATCCTAATTTGGAAAGAACTACAGTGCAGAGTTACAATAATCAAATAGGGGAAAGAGTTTAGTGTGAAAGCAGTAAACAGCAAAAAAGCAGTTAAGCTATCTAGCTTTGCCGTGGCAAACTAGCTGTCCACAACTGCTTGATGACTGTGCTGCTTCTTGTCCCTGATTTTCCACTTAAGCAATAAAAATGTTCCTATTTTTCAGCAGTAGAAAACCAGCTATTCAGCATATCCCAGAGTAGGGATTGTGCATATTTTTAAACATTCCTAATCAGAAACAGTAGATTCTTAAAATTTCTGGTGGAAGGCTAAGAGAGACAAGAAAATGAAACATATTTTAGTGGAACTAATGTACCAAGTGTTATTATATTACACCTGGCATCTGTTTGTCTCTTTTCTTTCTCTTCCAGTCTCCTTGCCAAGTGACTGCTAATAAATAAATTTAACCTGTACCATCTGTTGTTTTACTGTAGACCTATGTGCTGCAGGCTCCTGTTTAAATTTAATCCATTTTTTTTGCCAACAACATTTAAAATATACCTATATCCAGGTTAACCAGACAACCACTGTTAAGAAGCAAAGAGAACCTCCTCAAGCATATTTTATACTACATTCTCTTTCATTAACAAGATCCACTTAGTCCTGGAGTGCCCTTGGAGTGCATTTTAGTTGTGTTTGTTTAAAGGTTGCTATTTATTAATGTATCATACTGGAAAGGGCATGGGAAGCCCCATATGGTATAAGGATTGTATAGTTGATTAAGTAACTCAAGAATTGATCATTATGTGTTGACTCATTGGTTCTTTTCCATGATTAGATTTCTTTCTTGCTTTGCAGCATTTTTCTTTGCAAGGGGCAAAGAACTGCTGTCACTTCAGTTCCTGACAAAATAATTCTGACTTTCACAAGAAGAGGGACTTGCAACACTGCCTTTTTTTTGGCTGAGCAGAGAAGTAGATTGTAACTCTATCACCTTTCTGTCCTCATCATAGAAGCAGGAACCCAGCCAATAGAAGTCTATCAAAGGTAGTGTGCAAGCTCTGAAAATGGATCTATCTTGTAGAAACAGAGATTAGGCACAAATGAGTAAATACTCAAAACCTCAAAAATTATATTCTTTTCTTTTCCAAAGATTTTTAGAGCTATACCTACCTGTGTCATGAAACACAGTTATGTTCCTGCCTGGTAGAAAGATGAAACACTTCAGATAGACAGTTTGGACAAGGTATTGCCATTATAACATGAAAAAAACTTTTAAATCGTTTTAATGTGGTCAATGACTTCAAATCTGGGTGTCTGAAGAGTGCTCAAATAGTTGGGGTTTTTTCCCTTCTGTAAAAGACTAAGTAAAGGTGGTCTGTGTTTAAGAAGTTCTAAATATGTGGAGGTATTGTACAAGTGAGCCGAAAGGGAACTGCAAGTACTAAGTGCTATTGAAGAGTGAAAATCAAGAGATGAAGTTGAAAGCACTGTTTCCTTCACCTTTTTAATGAAAGTCCTTTGAAGAAGTGATGCTTCTTAATTCTTGTTAATTTCAGGGCTCAAAACTGATCATAAAGAGATTTGGCAAAGGATCTTAAAAGCAGGTGGCCAGAATGAGTAATACTCTTATTCAACAGCAGATTTTTCTATGGTATTTCTGAGCTCGTGGAAGCAGAGAGCTTAGCAAATCCTAATGCTATTGAATTGTAAATAATTAGCTTCTTTATGTAAAATGTAGGCTTCTCTTAAATATTTTGTTGTTCTTCAGATGTTCCTCAAAATGATACTTCCAATGATAATAATATCAATTCAAAGCGTGAGTTGAACTTACAGCACAAAAATTTAAAAAGTAAATTGATACCTAAAGATATCTAAAAAATATAGTTACATCATTAAACATTCATTTAAATTGGAAATTCCACATGATATCTTTCCTTGTTTACAATTTTTTCAACATCATAGTGTCCTAGTATTTGAATTCAATTAGGAGTGACAAAAAAAATCATCTATCTCTCCATTTCTTGCTCCTTTATTTGATACTGCACCATGAATCATAGAATTGTTAAAGTTGGAAAAAGAAGACCATTAAGTCCAGGTTAGCAGCACCACCATGTTCACTGCTAAACTGTGTCCTCAAAGGCAATATCCACACATCTTTTAATGCTTCCAGGTATGGTAACTCAACACTTCCTTGAGTAGCCTGTTCCAGTGCTTGACAACATTTTCCTAAGTTTCAATCTAAACTTCCATTGGTGCAACATGAGGTAATTTCCTCTTGTTCTATCCTTGTTATCTGGGAGAAATGAGCAACCCCCACCTGTCTACCCTCCTTTCAGGCAGTTGTAGAGAATTGAAACATTTAATTTATAATTTCTTTCCAGATCACAGAATATTCTGAGTTGGAGTGATAAGGTCTCCCCTGAACCTCAACTCTCCAGGCTAAAATGCCCCCAGCTCCCTCAGCTGTACTTCCTCACAGGGCTTGTGCTCCAGACCCTTCACCATTCTTGCTGCCCTTCTCTGGACTCACTCCAGCTTTTCAACAACCTTCCTGAAGTGATGAGCCCTGAGCTGGACACAGCACTCGAGATGCAGCCTCACCAGTGGGAGTACAGGGGAATAACCCCTTCTCTGGTCCTGCTGGCCACACTATTGCTGATACAAGCCAGGATGTTATTTGCCTTCTTGGCCACCTGGACACTGGCTGGATCATGTTTAGCCACTGCTGATCAGTAGCCCCGGGTCCTTTTCCACTGGGCACTGTCCAGCCACTCTGCTCCAAGCCTGCAGCACTGCCTGAGGCTGTTGTGACCCAAGGACAGGACCCCACACTTCACCTTGTGGAATGTCAAACAATTGACCTCAGCCCATTGTCCAGCCTGTCCAGGTCCCTCTGCAGAGCCTTCCTGCCCTCCAGCAGATCAACGCTTCCATCCAAATTCGTGTCACTTGTAAACTTGCTGAGGGTACACTCAATCCTCTCACCCATGTTGTTGATGAAGATACTAAACAGGGTTTAGCACAAGACTGAGCCTTGGGGAAAACCAGGAATCGGGAAGGAAACTTTTTATTCATTTATTGCTTGATTAGTGTATTTTACTAGTAAATGGTGACTTTACAAGGTTCAAAAAACTGCACAAACTTAAAAGGTGAAATCTTCCAATCTTTAAATTTAAAAAAATGTGTAAAAATTTTAAGCTAAGATCAATCAAGACTGCATCATGTAAAAAACCCCAAACAACCAAACCCTGAAATTCAGACTTTTTTTTTGCCATTTTAATAGTAATATGGATAATAATTTTGCTGATGCTCAAATGCCATGACCATTTTCTTTGTTTTTTTTCTTTTATTTAAAATTAAAAAACCCTTATGCCTATAATGACAACTAACTATGTGCAAGGTTACTACAACAGCTAAATGTGCAGGAATGGAATTAGGAAAGCCAAAGCCCTCCAGTTCCTTGATTTTGGTCTTTATTGGTAGAGCTCATCTTCAGGAATGCCAGGCTCTGAGACCTTTGCAAAAATCTGAAGTGAAGAAGACTTAACTTTGGTGCAGAGGATCATCTTAGAGAGTGTTTGAACAGAGTAGACACGTGCAAGTCCATGAGGCCTGATGGGTTGTACCCACAAGTGTAGTGAGAGCTGGAAGATGACATAATGAGACCACTCTCCACTCCCTTTTAAAGGGTGTGGCAAGTGGGAGAGGTTACTGGGGACTAGAAAAGAGTGTCATTTCTGTCTTCAGAAAGGGAAAGATGGAGGACCCAAGGCACTAGAGGACTCTCAGCCTCACCTCAGTCCCCGGAAACCTGATGGAGGACATAATCCTGGAAATAATTTCTATGTGTATGAAGGACAAGAAGGCAAATTGAAGTAGTCAGCATGGACTTGTGAAGGGGAATCACGAGTGACCAGCCTGATAGCCTTCTAAATCAAAATGACTAGTTCAATGGGCAAAGGAGGGCAAAAGAAAATGGGGTTTTTTTGTTTGTTTTTGTTTTTGTTTTTTACAGTTGGGGTGGTCAACACTGGAAGAGGTTTCAAGAAATGTTGTAGCATTTGCATCCCTGGCCTCATTCAAATCTCAACTGGACAGAAGTGTTGGGCAATCTGCTCTAGCAGTCCAGCTCCCCTCTTTCAGGAGGGGGTTAGTGTCGCAATGGACATGAACAGAAGAGATGCAGGCTCCTTTAGAAAGTGGTCAGTGGGTTATCTCTTTATTGTGGGATGAGCTCCTCTTTATACAGAATGTCAGAGGCCAGTTTGATTGGTAACACAAAGGTAAACTTTTCAATCAATTGGTCATCCCAGAGGGACATCAGAAGAAGGTCTCTCCTATAAGAAAGAATGTAAACATCCTTATATTTACAAAACATTTTTCTTCTGTTTACCAGAAGAACACCTGGGAAAGAACTCTTTCAAGATCAAAACATCCCAGGCATGAAACTCAGGACTACAAGTTAGACTGCACAGTCTGCTGAGCTGCCTGACAGTGCCCCAACTATGCTGTGATACTGTGATTATTACAGCTATATATCCCTTGCAACACAACCTGCATTAAGACCAATGCAAGAAGAAAGAACAGTAAGGTTGTTGGTGGTGCCTTGTGGTATGGAATGGAAATAACAGTTTGCAGACCAGATCCTCTATTGATGATGATTAGTTGCCTTCCTGGTACCCAAATTAGGGATGTCACCACAAAGCTGAAGCATGACTTTCAGAGAGCGATCAGAAATAGATTGGAGCACAGGGTAACCATGAGTGGCATGAAATTTAACAAGAACAAATACAGATTCTGCCCCTGGGATGCAGTAAAGCTGGGGACAAGTGTAAGCTGGGAGAGGAGTGTGTGTAGAGCAGCCCTGCAGAAAGGGATCTGTGGGTGCTGTCAGCAGCAGCTCAGGGTGAGTCAGCAGCGTGTGCCCGGGCAGCCAGGAGGGCAAACCCCACCCCGGGCTGCATCAGACACAGCAGCCAAAAAAAAAAGGCTGGAAGGCATGTCCTGTGAGGAGTAGCTGAGGACTCTGCTTTGGAAGAGAAGGAGGCTGAAGGGATGTGGAGATCTGTACAGCTTCCCTATGAGGGGATGTGGAGAGAGAGATGTTGACCTCTTCTGTGTGGGATCTGGTGACAAGATGCATGAGAAGCCATATCAGGGTAGGTTCAGTCTGGACATTAGAAAATGTTTATTTACCAAGAAGGTAGTCAAACTTTGAAACAGGCTTGTAAAGAGGTGATTGATGCCCCAAAATCATCATTGTTTAGGAGTGCGTGGGTTTGAAAGACGGATGTCTGCTAAGGAAGGCAGGAGCCTCCCTTGGAATGGAAAATATAAAACTCCTTCCTCCGAATTATTATAATTTTGAAATTAAGGGGCCCTCAGGCAAAGATATGAGAATAGGAATAACAGTTCTTTGCTAGTATATATAAATAAAAAAGAAAGAGGAACTACAACTTAATAGGAAAATTAAAATTAAAATGTAGTAGTACAAAAACACTGACAGAATACAGCCTGACACTGCTGGTCAGGCTGTTGGTAGCAGTCCAATTAAATGGTGGCTGTGGTCCTCCTGGAGTGACAGATGTGGTTCTGTTGGAGCAGAGATGATCCTGTAGAAGGGTGTAGTTTTCCTTTGAAGGTCCAATGGTGGTGTAGATGGGTCCATCCCTCTGGGAATCCAGTGGAAAAGGCTGCTTTATATACAGGTTGGAATGTTTGGCTCCTCCCCCTGGGCGGAGCATCTCATAATGGGATGGTGTAGTTGTATCAGTCATGCAGTGATCCTCAATGGCCCATTAACAGAAGATATCCCCTGGAGGGAGGATGGGTCATGGAAGAGACAAAGAACACTGCCCCACCTGGTTTTAACAGCTGGTGACAGAATACATACTTTTGGTTATGTCTTGCACTGCAACACGAGACAAGGAGGCATTTGGGCCATGTCCTTAACAAAGTATTTTAACTGTTGGTCAGCCCCAAAGTGGTCAGGTAAGGGGACTAGATGGTTGCTGTAGGTCTCTTCCAACAACAATATTCTATTTCATTTTATTGGCAGATTTTGATTCCTGTAAAATTAGCAAATCGTACACTGTAAGATAGCTGGTGATGTGTACCTTCAAACTGCAAACTCAAGTGCATTTCCCAGCTCTAGCATGAGTCTTGAAAGTTGTGTCTGCAAGACTGGTGTGTTCTTAGTGTACTTGTTTGCTGTGGAGCCAAGGACCTGATAAAAAGATACTTGCCTTACAGGAGACCTATTTTTCTGGGAAGACAGAGTCCAACATACCCATATTTAGTTTTGTTTTGACGGCTTTCTCCCATCCTACAATGCCCAAATCATCCCAGCTGAAGAGCAATCTGAAAATAACAATAAGTATAAACTGCTTTCTGGTTTCTAGCTTCAAAATAGCACTTCATCAGATGCCATGAAAGAAAAGCTTTTTTCACCAGCTTTGGGGTTGGAAATTCATAATTTCTCACATATGTAAATGCTAAGCTTCTAAAGAAAAGCATTGTTAACATTGTAGCTCAAGTATTTCAGAGCAGCAGAGCTCAGAAAAGAAAAGTCAGTACTTAGCCATCTGAAATGCCTGAACTAGAAATGGCGGCTGAGATAGCTTCCACCATAGCCTGGCACCGTCCAAACAAATAACTTAAATGAAAGCCAGGAAAGCAAGAGAGTCCATGAAAATGTAGAAGGCAAAATTTGTTTGGGGTCCCCTTTTCTGAGGATGTGGTCTTTTCAATATTAACAGCATACAGCCTTTAAACCTGCTACTAAACATGAAGATCTATTTCTGCATGCATTTACACGCATACACATTTACTGAGCCAAAGACTGCTCCCAAAATATCACTGCCCTCAAAAATATCAGACACTGCTATCTGGACAATTTCTAACCCCTTTTGCAAGCATCCAATGCAGTGAGGATATAGAACATCTGAGAACTTTGACAGCAAGGTGGTTAGTTACACTCACAAATGTTTATGTGCAAAAGAAGTGAATAGATTAAACACTTTGTGATGGGATGTAGATCTGTTCCCCTCCATATGTGTGCTGAATCTAGTACAACCTGTCTGGAGCTGAACTTGTGGGTGGCTGTCTAATGGGAAAAACTGAGGCAGTCTTATTTGAAATTCTACCTTTTAGAAGTAGCAAGCCATCTTTTCTAGAGATATTGGCTGGCTACGTTGGGAGTTGTTCTGCACAGGGGTGGAAAGCGGAGTGATGTGAGAGAGAGACAGTGATGGGAATTTCTGAATCTCAATGAGAAAAGCCCAACAAGTGGCTTAATAGGGCATCTGCTTTAACAAGACAGAATAAGAAGAGGATTATAGGTAGTGAGAAGCATCCTACATCCCCTCAGATGCTGGGCACCCTACATTTGTGCAGCATCAGGCTGTGGGTTTTCCTATGGCTAGAGCAGATCCTGTCCATGGGAAGAAACTCTCCTTTTCTGTCATTCATTTCTGTATAACTTCCTTACAAGTAAACAATTCTGGGAATAATGATTTAGCTGCATTATGGATTCTGTCTATCCTGTTGCTATTAAGTTTTCCCTGGTGGGTGATTATTGATATGAGAGAAAAATTCTTAATTTTTTATTTCAAAGCTGTATCACAACACTGTTAGACACTCTGAAACACAATGTCATGTTCCAAGGCAGCAAAAGGGGGTTGTTGTTGTTATAAATAACCAAGACGTAATTGCTAAACACTATCAGCAATAAATACGTGGCTTTTCCACTTCAGGTAAATTCTAATTAATTTCTAGTAATGATTCATGCTGAAAGACCACTGTCCTAGGTTAAAATGTCAGATGTCCCCAAAGTATGTATTCTATCACCATCTCCATGAGCTGTTGAAACCAGGTGGGGCAGTGTTTCCCTTATCTTCTGCTAATGGCTCATCAATGCCTTGCCCCATGACTCACAGATAACTCCCCCGGGAGCTGTCTCTGTTTAATGGGCCA
>VZUI01045298.1:0-36660 GCA_013401135.1 Cettia cetti | reverse complement strand
AGGGAGGGAGGGAGGGAGGGAGGGAGAGAGGGAGGGAAAGAGAAAGAGAAAGAGAAAGAGAAAGAGAAAGAGAAAGAGAAAGAGAAAGAGAAAGAGAAAGAATTGTTGTTTTGAAATTTCTTCTTGGGGAAGAAGATAGCACTCTAAAGATCTTTTATATATATAATTTCTTGAACTTCATCCTAACAGTCTTTAATTTTTTTTTGTCTATCCATCTACAGTTAAAGAATCAACAGAAGTTTAATATCTTTCACAAGCCATTTTTTCATCCTGCCTGTGAGAAAAGAGTTTGTTATGCCTACATTCTGAGATGCAATGATTTCTTCATGCATTGTTTTGCTGATATGGTAACTTAGGCAACACTACCTCTGCAAGACACTCTTCTCCAAAAGAGCTCTAAACATCTCCAAATATCTGTGAAGTTTGGCTATCTTTCACATGATTTCCTTTAACCATCTGTTAAATCTATTAATTCCTCTTAGCACTATCTATAATTTTATTCTGTACTTGCTTTATTATTTCTCATGTCCAGTAATTTTGCATGTTCTGCCCAGACAGTCATGGCAGCTAAATAGTCAGATCTCAGGCCAGGGCTCAGTTTTTCACCTGCAGACCTTCACAGAGCAAGCACCATCTTCCCAGTAACAGATAGCTCTCAAAAAATATGCTGCCAGTGCGCTACTGTCTCATATTCTGATCCAGTGTAAAACAAAGAAAATTTAATAAACATGTCCAAATTTGTTTAGCAGTTCCATAGGTCCTGTATTTTCCAGACTTCCTGATTTTTTCATATAGCTTCTCTTTTCAAATCACCCTTTCTCTGACTTCTGGTGATTTCTGCATTACAGCAATACCTTCTATTATTAATAATATGGCTTCCAGAGCAAGGCTAAAGCAGCTCACAGCAGCAGGTAAAGTAAGCAGGAGGTCACAGTAGCAAGCCACAGTGTAGATAGACTGTCAAATAAGACACAAGATATAAAAGATCAAGATTGAGAAAGAGAAACTCACCCCGCTAACTAAGGGTTCCCATGGGTCAAGAAGTTACATTGACTTATTCTGATGTTTTCAGTCCCCTGACACTACTTAAGGTGCACTATCCCTAATATTTTAACACCTGCAAAACTGCCACTGACTCCTTTCTATCTGTATCTGCACTTTCCTCCAGAGCACTGCTACTTACTGTTCCCAGATCACTGCAGCACTACCACTCTACATTAACTCCCTTCCTGTGACCTCTCTTACCCTAATGCAGAACCATTGTGATCTTACCACAAAACTAAATTTTACCAGCCAAGACACAACCTTTAAGTGTCTCTGAAACCAGGGATTAATAGCATGGATTATCCTGGAGGGTATTTTCACATACTGAAAATCTGTGCCCCTGGTTGTGGCAGCAAAATATCTCTGATTCAATGCATTTCATTAATTCTAAATACCCCTGATTCAACACATTTCATTAATTCTCTCATGACAAAAGAGATCTCTTCTTGGACCTATACATGAAAAGTGCTCCATAAGGACAAAATGTGCTGCCACTGAGATCAGATTAGACAGATCATATTTGTGTATATGCAGAGTTTTATGTAATATACAGTCAATAGTGTTTCTTCTGTATTCTCTCTCCATTTTTCTTTTGAAATTAATGATTAATTATAGAAATGGACAGCTCAAGGTGTCATAATGTAAGACTTTAAAAGTGACTGTCTGCAACAGTTTCTTATCTGTATGGGATGTAATACTGAAAAACAATAATCCATGTTGATGGTATCTTGCCTTTGATGTCCCCCAACAGATTGAAAACAGAGTAATTCTACTGCTGGCTATTCACAGTGACAGCTGGGTGAAGTCATTGCAAACACTGGAGATAACTTTCCATATGGCAAGAGTTCCTAACATTATTTGGTAATCACCAGTGTATACTCATTAAGAGCCAGAGAAGCATTACCTTATTGAATATGATTGTCTGCTTAGAAATTCAGTTGTGTTGAATTTGTTTGCAATGTATTTCTCATTAAAGGTACCCAAATCCTACCTCCTGGATTCAGACATAGATTTTGGTTATCAAAGGGGGAATATTTATGTGTATGGATCCTCTTCCCTCTCCTGCTCCCCCATTCTTTTTTGGAAATGGGATAGGAAAAATTATTTGGATACAAATAAATTTAATTTTTCAGTCAAACTCATCAGCCAACAGTCAAATAGTCTTTCCACAATTTTCTTTCCACAATTTTCTTTCCACAATTTCTGTAGCTTTCTGCTTCACTGAAACCTTCCAGGACAGGACTACCAGTGGCAAATTTACTAATTGAAACTCCACATTTTCCACATTCTCTCAGCCACTTTCACTGGATGATACTAAATACTTATATTTAGATAGGCTAAATCAAGTCCTTTCCATTTCTGAATATTTCATAACAAGAAATGATTGAAGAGATAGGAATATCTATCTCCAAAGACATTATAGTATTTAAGTAGGATGTGGCTTTTCATCATTTGCTACTGTCTTAAACTAGATTATAATATTTAATAACATCGTCCATTTAAAAAGTGACTTTCTGATAAAAAAATTCAGAAACAAGATGTCAATATTTTGGACATGTAAGTGAAGATTGACAGATTTAAGATCTACAATCTCTTTCAGAGAAATTCAAAATATGCTGGCTTGGAAGGAATCCTCAGGGATCATCAAGTCCAGCTCCTCGCTCTGCACAGCACCATCCCCCACATCATGTGCCCCAGAGTATTGTGCAAATATTTCTTGAACTCCATCAGGCTTGGTGCTGTGACCACTTCCCTGAGGAGCTGGTGCCAGTGCCCAACAACCCTCTGGGGGAAGAACCTTTGTCTAATATCCAACCCAAACCTCCCCTAACACAACTTCAGGCCATTCCCTCAAGGAAATTCCCTCAAAGTCGTGTCACTGATCACCAGAGAAATCAGTGCCTGCCCCTCCTCTACCCCTCACGAGAAAGCTGTAAATGCAATGAGGTGTCCCCTCTGTCTCCTTCTCCAGGCTGAACAGACAAAGTGACCTCAGCCCATATGGTTTCCCCTGAAGGCTCTTCACCATCTTTGTACATCTCTAATAGTTTAATGTCTTCCTTTTATTGTGGCACCCAAACCTGCTCCCAGCCCTGGAGGTGAGGCTGCCCCAGCTCAGAGCAGAGGGGACAATCCCCTCCCTTGCCCAGCTGGCCATGCTGGGCCTGATGCCCCCAGGACAGGGTTGGCTCTCCTGGCTGCCAGGGCACTGCTGGCTCATGTCCATCAGCCAGGATCCTCAAGTTCCATTCCATTTCATGGCACTGCTTTCCAGCCTCTCATTCCCCAGTCTGTTTGTACACTCAGGGTTGCCCCATCCCAGGTGCAGAATCCAGCACCTGCCCTTGTTCATATAGTTGGTGATTGCCCAGCCTTCTAATTTCTCAGTCTCTCTCCAGGGCTTCTCTGCCTTTGAGGGAGTCAACAGCTTCTCCCAGTTTTCTATTCTCTGTGAACTTGCTTAGTATCCCTTCCAGAGCCCTGTGGAACCCCACTAGTGACAGGTTACTGGAGTGATGTCACCCTTCACTGGAACCCTTTGTGCCTACCCATGAGCCAGCTGCTCTCCCATCACACCATGCGTTTATCCAGCTGTGTGCTGGACAGTTTTTCCAGAAGGATCCTGAGAGAGAGAGAGTATTGAAAGCTTTACTGAAATTCAAAAAGGTTGGATTCCATTGATCAAGTAGCTGGGTTGCCCTGTCATAAAAGGAAATCAGGTTTGATAAGCAGGACTGTCCTGTCATGAATCCATGCTGGCTGTGACCAATGACTGCATTGTTTTTCACATGTTTTCCAATACTCCCAGAATAACCTTTTTCCTGATTTTACCAGGCACAGAAGTGAGATTGACAGGCCTGTAGTTTTCAGAGTCCTCCTTGCCCTTCTTGAAAATTGGGATGTTTGCCAACTTCCAGTCAGCTGTGACATCTTCAGATTCCCAAGATGGCTCAAAAATCAAGGGAAGTTTTTTGATGACATCAACCAGCTCTTTGAGGGTTCTTGGATGAATCCCATCACGCCCCATAGATTTTTAGGGATTCAGCTGGAGCAGCAGATGCCCCACAATTTCAGGGTCAGTTGAGAGTTTTTCGTTCTTGCAGTCATGGTCCTCCAGCTCAGGGCACTGAGACTCCTTTGGTCTGCCATCTATCTTGAAGACAGAGGCAAAAAATGTGTTATACACTTCTGCCTTGTCTCTTTTAAATCAATTAGATTTTTTAAAATTATGATTGTATTCCTGATGTTTCAGAAATGTGAAAGAACATTAAATATTAATTGGCAAATATTCTTTTAGTGATTGGGAATAAAACACTTTTTAATATAAAATATCTGGAAATTTTAATACTACATTGTAGTATTTACATACTGTAAATTTCACCAATCCTACAATCCAACCAAATCCTTCCCCATTTTCCCCCACTAAAAGAATAAAAATCTGTATAAAAATCCATTATTCTTTTCATGGAGGTGCACAGAAAAGAACAAAAGCTAAAGTTTCCTTTTCAAATTCCATTCAACACACTGTAGAAAGCCTTTGAACTCAGTTGACTTAATTAACATATATCTAATCTCACTCTATGCCACATTCTGTACTTAAAATCAAGGGTTTATCAGTCTCTAGTTTCGCTAAGAGTAGAACGTTTCATACATTAAGGAAACTGAAAGATACATAAATATTCTGCTTTATAAAAAAATATTTATGCAGCAAAACTCATGTTTTCTATTTCAGCCTTTTTTCTCTGCATTAATCAAACACCATGGGTTCTTTTTACTGGGACGGACATTATTATTCTAAGAACCATAGAAAGTCCTTGGTTGGAGTGATCTTTGAAGATCACCTAATCTGACCTCCTGCTCAAACCAGTGTAAATGTCAAAGCTCACCTCAAGCAGCTGAAGATTTCATGTGGTTTAATTCTAAAAATCTACAGGGACAAATGGTCCACAACCTTACTGAGAAACCTATTTTCAAGAGTAAAAGTTTATTTCAGCAATTTTCCTATCTGCATATTCAGATTTTACAAGCTAACAGTTCATATTTTTGTTATTAAAACTGTGGCAACTTATAAGTATAAAGGATGGCAGTCCACTTAGATTAGGCATCTTTTAAGCCTGGTGATTATGTGGAAAGAAGCTAGTGGAAAGAAGTAGGCATTTCTGGGATTCAACTGGCATTATTTTAAAATGCCAATCTCAGACCAGTCAGGTACTTCTAAAAGATTCTGACAGTACCTATTTTTAGCTTTGATTATAACAAAAAGACTGAAAATTACTTGCTTAAAGATATGGACACATTCTAGTGTCATGTTAGACACCATAAATCTCAATCTTGGTCTTTCAGGGTATTTTATAGAGGACTTCTCTACACCAAGTTTTACTTAATCCTTAAAATCAGTCAGCCAGTGGAGTCTCATTTTGAACCTCAAAGCATGATCAGCACTTAGGTATTGGCTTCCAGTATGATCAGAGAATGTCTTTATGCTTTGTCATAATTCACAGGTGTTTAAATCCCCAAACCAATTTTTATTATTAATCCTTCAAATGTGTTTGAATTGTACTACATCCAGTATGTGTGTAGATCACTGAATGCAATAAAGAAAAGATTTGTGTTAATTTCAGTTAGTGCTTGTGGAAGAAAAGATTATCACATTCAAATGAATCATATATATTTTGCTTAAAAAATAGAATATATGTTTTCTTTCCATTAAAGCCGTTTTTGTTAATATATCAGTGAAGTTTATAAAATATCTAGACTAGATCTATACTTTTTAAACTCTACTATTAAGCATGAATTACTAAATGAAAAAAATGTATAAGAAAATATCTGGGATACAGCCAACTAACCACCACCTATTGCTCACTTAGAGCTGCACATCAGTCTCTGAAAACCAAGCACTTTTCAATCCTCTGCCTTGTTCTATCTAGTCAGGCTCTGCTCTTGGCAAGGTTATACACCATAGGGTGTCTTTTTTCAGAGAGCTCACTGTTAGAGGGCAGACACCCATCACACAGAATGGAAGCTAACCTGAGACATCCAATTTGTACCTACGATCTGCATAGGATCCACTCTGGTAAAACAAAATTTGTGGTGTTTTCTACATTTATTTCATCCTAATCCTTGTTTGCATTGACTCAAAAAGCAACACCATTCTTTGCTCTTTTTTTTTTTTAATGCAGCTTTTTTACAGCTTTAATAACTCTGTCTTTCCTTGTTATCAAAACAGAAGCTGAACATATGCAAATGTAGAAGATATATGGTGCCATCTGTACAGTACTACATCAATGGTTTATGTTATAGTCAAAAATTTCTGCTAGAAATCTAGTATAATTTTTAAGAAGGGGATAGGTATATACACATATAGTGATCAAGATGGAATGAAAGACAAAAGCTAACTGAAAAGAAAAAAAAGGGCTCTTCATTTCTTTCTCTTCCTTTTTTTTGGATACTGTTTCAAGATCCTCTGGTTCAGAAACCTGCTTTCTGTTTTCTTTCTGTAAAGACATTTTTATTTACTGGCACAGTGCCTGACTCTTTAAAAAAAGGATGTGGTGCCTTAGCAGGAGTCATCTCAAGTAAACGGGGAGCACATCTTTACTTCATGTCTCATGAATTCATCAATTGAAATGACAATTGAAAAGTCATTACACATAAAGCAAGAAACATTGGAGATCATCAGGCAAGTGCAGGAAAACAGACCAAATGAGCTGAAGAAATCCTCCACACAGTGGATTTTGGTTTCATCTCAGAGAACACACATCCTCAAAGCCAGTTTTCTGTGTTCCTCATTTTTCCTCTCCCCATTAATTAAATAACCAACAGAAGCAAAGTTACTCTTTTACTACTTTTGTCAATTTTTCTTCCTTATTCTATGTCTAAAACAAGTAATTGAGAGACTGCAAAAGCCACTATGCTGCACATAGTAGGTACCATTGTTTGTTCTTTATAGGATTCACATGGTTAGGAATGGTATTCTTCAATTTATTATTCCCACAGAAACTGCTCCAAAACCTGTGCCCTCCAAAAACTCATGCCCCCTCTCCATCTTCCCCTCCCTCTGTAGAGGGATGTAAAGGGGAAATGGAGGTACAAAAGGTAAAGATCACAGGTTGAGGTAAGAAAATTTCCAGGAAACAGCTAGGAGATAAGAAAAGGAACAACAACAGCAACAATATTAGTAACAAAAATGTATAAGAGAGGTGAGTGATTCATATGCAAGGGTTCACAATTACCTGACCATTGTCATGCTACCTCAACCTGGAAAAGAATTCCTTCCCCCTACCTGGCAATGACCATGGCCCCTCCTGGCTATGGCAAAAATTAACCCTGTGCTGGCCAAAAGCAGGACAAGGGCTAAGTGTGTTTCTTGAGTGTATGTAAAGAAAGTTTTATAAATATATCATATAATTAAAAAGAAAATAAATAATTTAAAATGTTTACTGTGACATCTAATAGAGGAATTCTCAGGGTCAGGCATGGATAATTTACTCACTAAGAGAGGGGTTATAAATTGCAAATTCTCAAGACAAGAGAATAATACTGTAGTGTGATTCCACCAATATGATAGGAATGTAAATAATTTAAAATCACACAGATAAGAACTGTTCTCAAACGAAAACAGTGTGCAATATCTCAAGGTTCTGTAATTTTCTTTCCAATGCAAGGATATAGACTGACACTCTATCCAGACAAAGTAAAAATCTCATATAACTTAATATCATTTTTCCATATTCCAGAGAATATTCAAGCAATGCAAAAATCCTGTATACCTATTCACATCCAGAAAAATGTGTATTTTATATAGAACAATTTTTTTGAAAAAACTTCTCTGACCTTTATTATTAAATTATCCTTCATCAAGGAATACTCTGATGGGATTAACTACTTTTATCAGTATTCAAGTTACTGGATAGCTTTACTGCTAATTATGTTTCCTGGTAATAGATTTTTTTTTCAGGTTGTGTTCTGTGTTCAAGGTCTCCTCACTTGGAGGAACACATTTTGGATAGTAATATATTTTATTTATTGGATAATATTTGAGCAAGATATTTCCCTGAAAAAAACCCCAACATGCTACTTGAAGAAAAAAAATTACTGAGGAACACGTTCTGTGTTAGGCTTTGTATGTGTTTGTACAATACATTGATTCTGCAAATATACAGATATGAAACCACAAATGGACTTTCCATTCAAAATTACATTTCAAAACCCACCATTTTTTGTGCATGTGATTTGTGTAATAATACATTGCACTAACAGGAATAGGTTTACAATAACTATTAATTAAAGCAATAAAAAAAGGTAATACTAAAATTTTAAAAAGGCATTGATTTAGAAGGTTTTCTAAAAAAAAAAAACCAAAAAACAACAGATAAAATGCTTCCTGGGTTTTTTTCCATCTTCATTTGTAGTTTTTACACACAATAGAATTCACTATGTTTTATTTTATTTTAGTGGTTGTAAATGTATGAGTATATGATACCATATTTATAATCATTGCATTTATTGGATACAAGAATGTCTTATTTCCTACACTGATTTTTTAAACTACCGTTTCTACCTTATTTATATCTCTGTCAGAACGTTCTTTTAAAATATTGGCTATTTTTTATTTTCAATCATACTTACACTAGTACCTGTATGGTTTTCTCAAAGGCTGTTTTTTCCTCCACTAAGTTCTTCATTTGTTTCAGTACTATTGTGTCATGTAAGATAGGCATAGGTAATGGTCTTTATCTCCATTTATATCACCTTCACTACTGTGATTTGAAACCAGTTCTGAAGAGTAAAAGAATGGTATGATTTGTAGCTTGTGTTACTTAAAGAAAAGAGACAGATGTTTAAATTTAAATTATATGAATTCTACTCTGCATGCATATAAGGTATTAAAATATTATGCAGAATTCATGTTGCACAACTTTGTTTCAATGAGGTCTATAAACAGGGGAACAAATCTAATATAATTTACTATGTTTTAAATGGCCTCTTGACACTTTCCTTGTCCTGGATGTGTGAAAATAGAGAAGGAGAATTATAACATTTATTTATTAAAAATACTGAATCAATATCAGTATTTTTGCAACGTTTTGTCATTAATGTATTCTTATGTTAATTTCTGTCATAATATTATAAATTATTTTTATCTAAAGCTTGGGTTCTAAAATATATTATCAAATTCAGTTCAACTGCACTATAAGAAAATGTTTTTTATTATTCTTGTAGTTACGAAACATAAGAGAGTTGTGTATATATATATATATCCTAATTTGATATTTTTATCCTTATTATATAGCTACAATACATTGAGTAAGCAATATTTTTTGTGTATTTTAAAAATAAATTCTTTAGTGAATTTGATGTAACACAATGAGTGATACATTTTACGCTTATGCAGCAGCAGATTTTATGATAATGTCCAAGTATAAAAACACATGAATGTTAAATTTTTAATGCAACTTTAACTTGAAAGAGATTTTACTTTAGTGCAAGATATTGTTTTAATAAACATCTTTAAATAAAGGAGTACCAGGGATCAATTCTTCTTCTTTCAGGGAAAAAAAGGAGTTCTATATAGTTTTGAAGTTCTGTGTACTAACAAACCTGACATAACCTGTCATCACAGAGTAGTCATATTTTTTCATGTTTTTTCCCTCAGCCAGGAAGGATATTTCTTCATCAAATAAAGAAAGTAGCATTTGTCTTCTGAGACCTGGTGAATGCTGGGAATGTCAGAGAGAGATTCTAGTAGGGTTCCATGAATGGTTAGGCATGAAAATACTGAATATTTCCACACCTTATATTAGTGGGGAAAAATTATATACAGCTGAAACCAATACACAGAAGAGCAGGGCTGTTAGGAAGTGTGGCATTTCTGAGGCAGGACGTAGTGATCCCTGGGGGTCGATATGGAGTCCTGGGCTGGGTTCTGGGCAAGATATGGAGCTCTGGGGCTCTGGGCAAGAACATTTAGGGCTGCTGATGCCCTCAGGACCATGACAGGTTTACAGTGCTTGCCCAGCCTTTTACAGTAAATGAAATAGGGTGTTTAATGTTTTTAAAGTAGGAAACAGTGAACTCTTGAAAATATTCATTACTTCAGGTCCTGAAGCCTTTGGAGAGACACATGTTTATCAGAAAGGGAAGGCTTCTATTGCAGCAGCCCGCTTATTAAAGGGTAAAATGAGCCAAGACACACACTTCTTGTTTATCACAGCATGAAAAGGGTCCTGGTTTATTCCTCTTTACAGCTCAGCCATCCTGACTCCAACTATTCACTGGCTCTGGCTGCAGCAAGCTCCTACTGTAGGCCTCCCTTGCAGCCTCTGACTGCTGGTTATTTCCTGCTAAACTATGACAGCAGGTATTGGTTTGCAGACTCTGACTGCAGCTTTTACCCAGCTAGACTGTGACTGCAGGTTCCAACAACAGGCTCTGACTGCAGACCCAGGCTAAGCTCACAGCAGTGATTCTCTCTCCTCATGAGCTTTTCATTCCCACTTCAAGACTCCTCCCCTCATAGCTAACCCACTTCCTTTTATCACACTCATCTTTATTGGATACAGCCGTGACTCATCAGGGGCAAGGCTGAATTGGGTAATTAACACAGCTGTTACTATCAGGGGAAAGGTTACCTGTATTTCCTTCACCTACAGGCTTCAGCTTTATAGCTGGACAGTTAAATTCTGTTTTCTACAACTGAACTTGACATCTAGCCTGCAATAATAGGCCCTAGTCAATGGAGTCAGTAGGATGAGAAAGATAGACAGCTTAATCCAAAGTAGGCATCTCGACTTGGTCATCTAAATGTCTTTAGGTTCTTGTAGTGGTACTGCCAGCGTATGACTATGACACTTAAATTCATTCGTCTCTCATAATAAATGAAAAGGCCCTGAGATGACTCAAAATTTCCATGCAAATAGAAACCGAGTCTTAGTATTCACAGAAGTCAAAATGTATTTTTCTAGGCAAGATATACTGTACATATAGTAGCACAAACATACATAAATGGGTATTCCAGATGAATCTTTTATTTTTCAGTAGATAAAGGATAAAAAAAAATTTATATAGCAATTTAACAAGCAAAGGAAAAAAGTGGGTGGCCAATGTCATACATAACTAAGGACAGCATAATTAACTGGGTCAAATATTAGCCCCCAATGAAAATTAACTCTTATGTATTAAGTGCCAATATTCTACAGATAAGGCTTGAATTGTGTCACAACCATTTTAATAAGATAGACAAGTAATTTGTTTTCAGTTTAATTAGTACTTCATGTATACAAGCTGTTGTTAGTCAGCAGTGAACTTGATACTAATTAATCAACCAGTCTGTTGAATGTGGAAATTTTCAAGAAAAAAGAAAATAGAAAAAGAAAGAAAAAAGTACTATCCCTGTAAATACTTCTTCTTTAGAGTATCCCAAATTAAATTTACTTGATATTTTACTTGGTCACTACTCTAGCTCCATAATGAATGCTAACAGCAAATTTAGCAGAAGAATGTTTTATGTAAAATATTATAATGCACGTAAATACCTTTAAAGTAGGAGAATGTTCAATTAATTACAGCATCAGGTGTGAAAGCATATTAAATATCTACACCTTCACTACCTTCACTAGATCACATCTTAATATCCCCACTCAGGTCTGCAGAGTACTTCCTAGAACTTTAGAGGACAATCCACAAAGATTTTGTAATATTCAGATTTAAATTTCAGAAACAATGGTATGTTAATTCTGCTCATCTTTCCTGAATTTGTTTTAGAAGGAAAAAGATGTCCATAAATGGGGTGATGGGTTAGGTACAGAAAAGCAGTAGGAAAGTTTTAAGTGTGAAAGACATTTTTCCATTAGTAGCTAACACAGTACCACTGTAGGCAGCTGTGCCAAGGAGGCAGAGGAAGTGAAGAATTCCATGGTGGATAGGGACATTTTCAAGACTATCCCTCTGGAAAATTATTTTTTTTCCCTATAGATATGTTTAGCTGAATTCGACTATCTCTTTGTGGCTACAGTGACTACAGTGACTCCATTACAGCCAGTTCTACTAAATGGATAAAATGAAGGGTGAGCTAAAGCTCCCAGTGAGCTAAAGATGCATTTTCTCTGGCTACTAGGTCAGAATGATATTCTGTGAATAAAGTATGAAATATATATAAGGTAAATATTAACCTTTGATCACATGAACAGTTTCTGTAAAAACAAGACAGCAAAAATAAACCAATCTGGTATAAATGTTGGAAAAAAGCTTCATTGCTTGCCTTGATAAAGTGGTTATATAGTACAAACCTTTCATAATGTACTGAACTTCCATAAATCAATTTGGAATTAGTTTACTGTCATGTTGATAAATCTCATCTTATCATTATAACTTGAAGGTGATTTAACAAGTATTTCACAGTGAATAATTTTTACCATGTTAGGGAGAGATAAGAAAACAAGTGTTCCAAATGAATAATCATTGTCACATTCATAAATTCTACTATGTTAAAGGTCTGAATAAAGTTTTGAATAAAGCTTTTGGATACAGCTATGCATAATGATGGTTCTATTGAGTGTGTAAATTCTGAAAACTCTTGAGTTAGGTATAACTTCAATGTATTATATCCCTTTTTTTTGTATATATAACCAATGTTTCCTAAGACTCGAAACAGAACAGCAGTCTATGTAAGTATGAATAGTCCCAAAAAGGTTTGCTTGTTTAGTTTTCTTTTGCCTTTTACTGCCTGTGAAAATCTCAAGCAATGGAAACCCTTGTGCAGGAAGACATTTAAAATGCTTTCTGGAATTGTCCATACTGGAGAATATAATTGATAATTTTCTCAAATTAAAAAGTTTCCTGTCTCTTTTAATTAAAAAATAATTGAATATTATATTGTTTAACATATATATATAGTAACATATGCACATTTGTATAACTGTGTTAATTAAAGAAGCATAATGTGTGTTCATTCACAGTGGATGTAAGTTGAGTCCTGATATTATGTGCATTCATAGTTTTTCTAGCATCCAAAGTAAGCTTTATGATATAATGAATGATATAATTACATTCCAGAGCTACCCGCAGAAACTGTAGCTCTCATTCTTTCACTAAAGGGAATTGATGGTTTTGTCACACAATTAGAAGTTACAGCTATTTGATTCAAGGCAGGCGCTTATTTCAGCATCTGTAAGGGGATAATATTCTATATTCTTTACACCTTAAGATAGATATAGCTATTGCACAATGATAAACAGTGCAGGGGTTTCTAGCCTCAGCCATGTCAACTATGTAGCCATTAAGTGCAAATGCATAGATGAACCCCACTGGTAGTTAGCTAGCATTTCTGCATGATCCTTCATTCAGTGGAAAGAAGGTCACTCTGTGTCTACTTTTGCATCATGGTGACCAAGAAAACCAGTATTGCCGCAGCTAGCAGCAGACCAGTGGTTAAAATTGTGCTAACTTTGCTGAATGCTAAATGTATCAGCATACATATCAGCTTTAGCCTTGGTCAGTCAAGTTTCTAGAATACTGGCTTGTGTGAACTGGAGTTTGGTAGTGGGTTTGTCTTGTTATAATGCACAGTTTAAATCTGAGTTAATGGTGAAAGCCTTAAAAATATGGGCACATTTGGGGAAAAAAAAATCACTACCTGCCAGTCTCTCAATGAAGGGGTGAGCCTTGACAAACGTGAAAGGACTGCTTCAAGAGTTAGAAATAAAAAAGGAATAGACAAGTGAAAAATACTATAAATCAGCATCTGATGCTGTTGTTCAACACAACAACACAGACTCCGAGTTCAGAAGGCTGAGAATATTACTCCGTTTATTTTTGGGATGTGTCTTCCTTTTATACTATTTTACACAGACCAATTCAATTGGTGAAACAAGGACAAACATCGTCAATCACATTGGTCAATCCAGAGGGACATCAAGAAGAAGTCCCTCCTAGGGAAAGGAATGAAAATATAGGTACAGTTAGAAAAACATTTCTCCTGTTTACAGAAAATTTCCTGGGAAAAGAATTTCAGAGAACCAAAGCATCTCAGGCATAAAACCAGGGCAACAAGCAGCAGCATTACAACAGTCCAGCAAGAAGCTACGTGCAGTCCAGCCTGCCTAGAAAGTCCATGCCATTGGAGGAGAAGCAGAAGGAACAGCACTGGGAGATAGCCACCACGGGAGCTGTGGTTAAAGAAGCACTGCAGGGTGGTGGAAGCCAGGCATGTGCTGCCAGGTCACTTCATTGTAATTTCCTATAGTTTTTAAAAAGTATATATGTTTGGGGAACAAGATTCTCACTGATATTAATCAGAATATAATAGAAGAATATTTGAAATATTTCCCTTTGCTATAACCATCTCCAAATCTGAAAGCAGTAGAATCAAGAGAAAAAAGAGAAATAAAGATCATCCCAATTGCAGCCAATTGTCAAGAATAGGGATATCAGAGCTGTATCTGATTTGCAAAGATGATGAGAGAATTAGTTTATGTGGTGTTAATTAAGTAATAAATACATATACAATTATTTTTCTTCTATTGTTACCATTTTAGAGACCTAGATTATTATTGAGTGTGTAAACATATTTCTAATATGAGAAAGAAGTTTCTCTGGACATACACCAGATTTGATCAGAAACAAATGACACAGAAGTTTGAACAACTTTTTTCTCTTTATTTTAGTGTATTTTGACAGGAAAAATAAGTGTTAAACTTCCTTTGATTTCTTACATTTAAATGGATTTTATACTTGCTCAGGATCTTGTAGCTAGTTTCTTCTTCTGTTATTGCCCAAGCATTTAGAAGAATATGAAGTCAGTTTTTCACTGTAAAAGGTCATAAATGAAATGGAATGCAGCAGTGCTGACAACAAACACTTTGCAGATCTATCTGGAGCCATTTAAGGGCTGTTTGCTTTTGAATGAAGGATTACCTATTAAATCTGAAAGAGGTTGCAAGCTGAATAAACACCATCTAGTAGGGTCAGTGATCCTTATTGTCATGCAGTAGAAGGAACAAGAATGTTCTAGGTCAACTGGTGTTGCACCATACATCTAAATCATACTGAAAGGATTAGAAGGTGCTGAGGTGAAATGGCATTAACAGAAATGGCAATTTTCAAGAGTCTTTTCCAGGAAGGATATGGTTAAAAAAAAAAATAAATAAAGGGTGATTAATACTTTTCATGTGAATGAAAACATCAGCTACACTCTCCTAGAGAGGGGGCAAAGGCAACATGTGAAAAATATAACTCATAGCAACTCACTAGGTGCAATTGTAGGCATGTGGCTGTAAAAGACTAATTCATATGATCTTCCCAAGTCATTTCAGCAGAGTAACATAAAAAAAAAGCATCAAAGGATTTTGTCTTATAAAGATTTTTTTTAAGCCATGTCCCTATGGGGAAAAATAAAATCCAGAATGAAGGAAGGATGGAAAAATGGGTTTGAAAATTGATATTAAATAAATATGGTTTTTATAGTCCTGATCAAGAAGCATTTATTGAAATGTGGCATGATTTCAACTGATCTGAACAAGGTCTGAGAAGTGCAACCTACAGCATGTTTGCGTTAGTTGTAGGACGTGTGCCACTCTCACATCTCTAAATTAAGCCCAGGTCTTAGATGTCTTTTAATAGAATAAGTGTCAAAATACTCTCCTATCTTTATCTTACTGTGGCATAAACTATGAGTATACTTGAGCTATCAACAAAAGTGTCATCCTTTATCGTGACTTATGTAAGGAAATAATATACATCACTCTGCTTTAACTAGTAAATACGTATTTTTTTAGAGAGAACAAAAACCAATGCATGTTTAGAAGTAATTTGAGTCAATACGCTGTGAGCATTTTCTTGTTCGTTACTTCAGAATAAATTTCTGAGGTAGCATAAGGGATAGAAATTATTAATTCTCATTTCACTGATTTATTGCCACTGAAATGAGAGTAATTGTTCTAAAGCAGACCTTCAACTCCCTTCCAGTACACTACACTGTGGAAAGAATTTACATGTATGTTCCACTTTGCTCCTGCTACTCTGGTCAGTGTTATAAATAATACAGGATATGCAATGATAAATATTTGAACTGAAGTGTAGGTATTTTGCATTCTGTTAACCTGAGCTTCTAAGGAGCTTTTGAAAGTCAAATCTTTGCCTTGGTTGTGGGTGCTGATGGTGGAAGTACCCAGCTGATAAAGTCAGTAACAAATAAGGTTCGTTGTAATATAACATTTTCATGAAGGCAAATGTACGATTAATTAACCTTCAAAACTAGATCAATGGTGCCAGGTTATTATCCATTTAGACTGTTTTTGTGTTTGCTTTCTTTATCAACTGTCTATGCTCAGTGGGAAAATTAATGGTAAATAGAAAATTTATTTTCCCTCGCTTTGTGCCAAGAGGGTTTAAAATTAGATAATTGAGATAGATTAGACATCTGGCATCAAATCTGACCTCTTTCACCGTTCTGTTTGAATGCATTATATAGTGTATAGCATCAGTGCCCTCTGCTAGGATAGGTTTAAAGTGCAAGGCAACAGAAAAATACTGTTCGCACATCACGATAAAAAATCTTAAAGGTAATCTCAGAACTTCTGTTACTTTACACTTTAAATAGCACCATGGAAAACATTTCAAGCATTTCACTGGATTTGGGTCCATTTGCTTTTACTAGATTGAAAACAGGAGATTATAGCTCATGCAGGATTTTCTCCAGAATTCTGCTCCTAAGTATTTTAATCTTTTCATCACTGTCAGATTGCAGAATCACAGAAAAACAGAATGTCTGGAAGAGTTTATTTTTTTCTCTACCTATGACTTATGCATTTAATTTTCAAATCTTTTTACTTTTTACTACTATTTAGATTTGTAGATCCATATGTAAAAATGTCAAATTCTTTATGTGCTTCTGAGTATATTTCAATATATATTTTTATTGAGAGTGGTGGGATGATTACATTTTCTACCAGTGATTTTAGCTCTATTAATCTTCCTTTCAGCCCTGTCATTGATAATGCTTTAGGCTGCAGTTGAGCTCTCTGTTGACTGTATTAATATGAATACTGTTGTTTGTCTCATTTATTTCAGTATTTTCAAGATAATGACCTGTTCTTTAGTGAGAATGGAAAACTCATTTGCTCAGAATGGGAGTGTATTTTGGCTTTAGGAAGTTCAATTTCTTTTGGTTATTTTAGGACTACTCTATATTTTCTTGAATGCAGTTGCTCTCTAACTTTGTCTGACAACTTTTATGGGTGAATTTTCCCCATTTTAATGTCTTTTTGTACCTCTTTAATTATAAATTTAGTAAAAGCCTTTATCTGTCAGAAGATATGCTGCTCTCTGTTTCACACACAAAACCATTAATTTATGCTCCACATAATCATGGTACATTATACATGTGCTATGTAATGATGTTCTATGATGTGCTATATAATAATGTGCTATTTATATTGCTGTTGCTACATTCTATGACTTTCTGCTCCAGTAAGTAACAACCTCATGCACCAATACATGTTAGGGGTGGTGCAGGGGTGTCTGGAAAGAGATGCAGAGAAGGGATCTGGGGTTCCTGATGAACACCAACCTTCCCATCAAAGAGCAATGAGCCCTTTCTGCAAAAGCTGCCAACAATCTTCGTGGCTGCATTAGGCAAAGTGTAGCTGACAGGTTGAAAAAAGTCATGGAACTGTTTGGACTCAAAATTGAGAAATTTTGGATTGCCAGATCAATCAAATGAGTATTGTATTATATTTAGTTCTTTTAGAGAGACCTAACAGTTATAAAATTGGTGCTTCTTACTGAGCACATTTAGTTTTAAAATTCATATTCTGCACTTTCAGCATCTCAGAAATCTGTGTGGGCAGCAGTTTAACTTCTACCTATTTTTCAATCAAAGAAAAGAACTCTGACTTTTAGGAAAACTAAAGAACAATATATCCTATTTCATTAATGAAGAAAAGAATGTGTCAATCTGTGTAGTCTTGTAGGAGTTTTCTGTCTGGAGGTCTGAAGAAGTGAAGTTACAAAATAGAAAGCAGACAGGGAGGAAACATTTGTGGAATTCAGGCCTGCCCAACAGATATGAAACAGAAAAAATGTTTCCTGGAGACAATAGATGTGAATGTACTAGAAATACAGCAGAAAAAGCATGTAACAGAGGAACCCTGTGATCCATGCTTCAGATCAACGGTCAGTGTTTTAAGCTGTAATTTTGTTAAATTACATGGCATGAGAAACTGGACTTGACTTTCAGCACAAGTCAATGTGCGATACTTTATTCTATGGTGATTAAAATAACAATATGTTTTTACATTTCTGCTGTCACTTTTGTTCCTGAGGAACTGTCAAGTAAAAGCTTGTGCAGAAGGTTTTGATTAAACAATATGTACAGACAGAGTCTGCAAACAAAAAGTACATAAACAAAGCACTCCTGCCCTTTTGTGTATTCTTTCTATTCTTTTCTGTGGATAAAAAAATCACATGGAAAAGTTCATTCTCTCCTTAGACAAGGTTTTTGATAATGCATCTCCAATGGGACTATGCATGTTTATAGAAATTTTCTTAAAGCAGATGGAAGGTGAAAATGTCTTGGAAGATTGTTTAAGATTTAGTCAGAGGGCCTGTTCCCTGTCTTATTCTCAGTGTTGTAGATATTCAGTGCATGCTCCTTGCTTTATCTGATATACACTTCAAGTTTGCAGGAGACTACATATATAGATATATTTATGTATTTTTAATATCTTTTCTATACTTATATTTAATGTCAATGTCAATGACAGATGAATACTGATTGTATTTAATGAAACAATTATACACGTTTCCCTTCTATGTTCCATTTGCTGCAGTTTTCCCTTATTTCAAAAATATATTACAATAAAAAGGAAGATACAAACAAAATAATAATAAACACCTAACTTGATAGGATTGAATGAATCAGAAAATTTTCCAAGGGGCTTTGCAGGAGCGGTTTTGGAATTTTTTTTGGCAGGGAGATATTGAACTTTCTGTGACCTTTTAAATTTACACAATACCTGTAACAGATTAAAATAATCTAGTGTAATTTAAAAATACTATTTTTATTAAATTAACATGAATTACTCTCAATTATATTATTAGATTCCATGTACAAAGTCAACCATGGTAGCAAAGGGAGACAGAAGACAAATACCAGAGGGAGAAAAGAATGATCATTTCTGCTTTTTCTACCAGAGAGAATGACCCTTGATGTGTTTGAGAAAACTGTCTAGGAAATGTGACAACTTTAGCTATATAGATGGTTTGATAGCAGTTTGAACCAAAGTTTTATCCTTTTCATGCTTGTGCTTTTTACTGAAACTAAATTTTAGATTCAGACACAGATAACAATTGAAAGAAACTTGAAGTGGTTAATAAGAATTTCAGGAAAACTCTACAGACTACATGCCAGGTCCTCAGCTGTATTTTGTTTCAACTCTTTAACAAGCCAGTTTAAATGGTTTTCCTATCAGTTCTAGAGGAATAGCAATTCTCCACTTTATTGT
Organism: Cettia cetti; assembly: GCA_013401135.1. Classification (NCBI taxonomy): domain Eukaryota; kingdom Metazoa; phylum Chordata; class Aves; order Passeriformes; family Sylviidae; genus Cettia; species Cettia cetti. Next base: position 17,113 of record VZUI01045298.1, on the reverse strand, counting down.
GCAAAGGGGTTTTTTTTTGGTTTTTTTTTTTTTCAGGGGGGCTATACCTTTGATTCCTCATCCCAGAAAGTCCACAAATGGTAGGGACATATCCCCCCTTCCAGAGTCCTGTCTATTTAAATAAAGAATATCCTCTATATCCCTGTGGAACAAGGAACTGCTGAAGATGTCTGTCATTATAGTCCCAATAATATGTCCTGAAATGTTGCATGTCATCTGTCTATCATCTATTACAGACTCAATATAATTCATGGTTAGAGGAGATGTAAATATAGTTAAGTGAATGCCACCATATTTCATGCTAGGTGTTTAGATGAAACTGTTCCAGGGGTCACTATTTGGTATTATAAAAACATTTTTATGCCTTCTCAAACAGAATATTTTAGGCCCCAAATATTAAAATGCAATATCTTCCTATTCTTATTAATAATTTCTGGACTTTGAAAGGTGTTTAGACATTTAAAAAAGCAAGCAAGAAAGGGAGTAATTTCTTGTCTAAAAGTGTAGTTGGAGCAGGAACTCACTCTCAGCTTTTATGACTGTCACAGGGTGGCAGTTTATTGTAGAAACGAGACTAAATTTTATCTGCCCTACATTTTTTTGCCATGTGGGAGGTTTTGGCTATTTCAGGATAAAACAGAAACAATCTTCATCTGTTTGGTAGAAACTGGGTTATTTTGCCAGAAATAACCTAAAGCAAGATTAAGCTTAGAAGGTAGCAAAGATGATCGGACATTCCTTACAGAGTTTGCTTAGAGTACTACACACACATGATTTAATTTTTAATTTCAGTTAAACTTCCAGTTAATTTTAAATTTTTATTAAAATAATTTCTCTCAATACAGTTGAGGTATAATATTCTCATCTTACAGACATTTAAATCTTTCCCCAGAACAGTGCATATTTTCTTAGTTTCTACAAACACTGATATTTTTACACAATAAGGGAAGAAACTGATAGTAAAGTGTGGATAACTAAGTTTAGATGTCTAAATGAGACTTATGGCAAACACAGTATGCTGCAGTTAACAGAAGCCAGTAAGTAGAACAGAAGAAACCTTCACATCATCCTGAAGGTGCTTATGCTTGAGATGAACAGCTGTCTAGACAAGATTAACTAATTATTTATCATTCCACTATTTACAATGGGAGTTGATATCTAAACACTTGTATTTATGTTCCTACAACTTGAATCTTTGAATACCTGTGAGGAGAAATGGTGATGGGATGGAGAAAATAAATTAGAAAGTCCATTGTAAATGTTCATGAAATGTATGTATGGATTTGTGTGACCAGGATTTGGTAGTGAGAGGGTTATAGGTGTGGTTTCTGTGAGAAACTGCCAGAAGCTTCCCCCATATCTGGCATGAACCAATGGCAGGTGGCTCCAGAATGGATGTGCCACTGGCCAAGGCTGAGCCAATCAGGAATATTAGAAATGCCTCAGTGATATTTAAGAAGTAAAAAAAGTTATTGTGCAGATGTAATTGCAACCAGAGAAGTGCAGAGTGAGTACATGTGAGAGGAACATCTCTGCAGAAACCAAGGAGGGGTTTGGCCAGAGGGGGAAGAAGTGCTGGAGGTGCTGGAGCTGGGATTTCTCTGCAGCCTGTGGTGAAGCCCATGCTGAAGCAGCTATGCTCCTGCATCCCATGGAAGGCAACAGGAGTGCAGAGATCCACCTTGGAGGAGACTGGCACCAGAGCTGAGGGTATGAATCCATGAGAGCCCCGTGCTGGAACAGGCTCCATATAGGAACTTGTGGACTCATGGAAAGGGGAGCCCACACTGGAGCAGGTTTCCTGGTAGGATTTGTAACCTTTTGGGGAATCCACATTGGTTGTCCTTGAAGGACTGTGCCTCATGGAAGACTGATCCACATTGGAGAAGTTAATTGAGTCTTGTCGCCCATGCGAGGTATCCTATGCTGGAGCATGGGGAAAGACCTTCTCCCTAAGCAGTGGAAGGAACAACACATGAAGAACTGACCATAACCCCCATTCCCTGTCTCCCTGGGCTGCTGGGGGGAGGAGGTAGAGCTTGGGAATTAGGAAATGTGTTTTTAAGATTTATTTTACTTCTCATTATCCTGCTCTGATTCCAATTGATAATAAATTCAATTAACGTGCACATGTTGAGTCTGTTTTGCCCATGATGGTAATTGGTGAGTGATCTCTCTCAGTCTTTTTCTTAACTAATGAACCTTTCATTGTATTTTGTCTCCCTTTTCCACTTGTGAAAGGAGTGGTAAAATGGCTTTGGTGGGTGTCTGGCATTCAGTCAGGGTCAACTCACTACAGTCTTTTTGGTGCCCAAAAAGCAGATGAGGTTTTGAGATAAAGATAGTAATTGGAAGATGTAATGGGCAAAATGAGTAGTAAAAAATTAATATTTTCATTCAGATCTGAGTAAAAAGCTAAGTAACAAAGACACATTTTCCTCAATGAGGTTTTTTTTTGGAATTATTAATCTCTTGTTTATGTAGCTTTCTGGAGTCATAAAATTTGAAATCTCACTCAGGATTTAATTTAGAAGTGGACAAAACTTTTGATTAGCCTCTGAATTTTTTCGGCTACTTAGGTTAGGGCTTGGATTCTTTGACAAACAAGCTTTAAATAAACTGTCTGAGTTGTTCAGATTTGTATTGTACATGGTTATGTTCTGCAGCAGCTGTAGTCAAAGATAAACTTTGATCTAGAAGGAATTGGCAAGTACCATGATTTTCTCTTGGAGAAGCTAAAACAGAAACACTAAATTAAATTTTCTCCTACTCTTCTGGAAAGAGTAAAGCAAAATTCTGATTTTTTAATTTATTTTTTTTTAATTTTTGGTCTTCTATGACTGTTAATTTTCAAAGGCTGTATCCTCTCTGGAAGCTTGACCTTGCAATTCATTACAGGGAAAAAGTTTACTCTTTCATACCAAAGTGTTGTGGCTAGCACTTGTGTTCCCTGCCAACCTTGGATGACCCATCCTACCACCCAGTCTTCAGAGAGCACATTCAAGACAACTGGGCTACTGTAGAATCAGGACTTTGAAATGGATGGCATTTGAAAGTGGTGCCATGCATTGGGACTTCTCAGACTTGAAAGGACAGTATTCTTTCCTGCCATTCTGTGTCAAAAAATGAGAAAAGAGCAGTACCTAACTAAATCCATATATCTTCAGAAAGTAAATAGTGAATGTCTAGGAAAGGCTTAAATGTTGGTGTTTTGCTCCAGCTCTTGAAGAAGCTGTGGTTAATGTTGTAGTCTCTAGAAAGGCTTGTGTTTAAACTGAGTCTACCTTTGCCAAAGTGGGTCAGACAGTATTGGATGGAAATTCATTCTGACCAAGCTAGACCTCTTATTTGGTCCTACTGATGCAAGCAAATCACCACATTTGACAATGAGATTAATGACTGAATGGAAAGTAATCAAATATTTGAATGTTAATTATTTTCTGATAAATATAAATTCATAGGAAGGAGGACTTCCTCTTCCATGCCAATCTCTCTAAACCTTGACTCTTGTTTCCTTGATTCACTTATTTCTTACTCTGTGCCACCTCTGTACTGAGTACTACTCTGGAGAGGTGCGTTTCAGACAAGATGCAGAAATTTTGTAGATATTGCTGCTTCTTTATATGTTTTATAATACTTCATTATGCATTATGTACCCCAAGTTTAGCTAACAAGTGAGATGCGCTGCTCTTCACCATCTGAAATGTAGCATTATCTTCTGATGTTAACCTACAACTATATATCCAAGAGCAATTCAACTGAGAGTACTGAGGTGAACTTACACTAAAACTGTCAGAGATCTCTTGGAGTCAATTACAAAACTGCATGAACCTTAATAATATATTCAAGTTGGGAGAAAATGAATTGGGTGAAGATGTAGTGGAACTGATTTAATTAGGGGATTTCACAGTTAAATTAGTCCTTTATTAAAGTTTTTCTGTTGATATTAAAGTTTTATCCTAGTTGATATATAGAAAACAGAGAGGTACAAGAAATAATAACAAAAATAGTTTACTATAAACTATAGGAAATATTCTTTATTGGTCTGAAACAGTCAAAGAAAGTGCATCAAGATTTTTCATTTGCCTATTATATATTACACAAGCCAAGAAATTTACCTCTTTTACTGCTGGATGGTTTGTATATTTTCTTTTTATATAAATGCAAATATAGTACCAGAATATCCTTATTTTTAATCAGTTTTCCTGTTGGCAGCAGAGATGACCAAAATCTATGGTAGATATTATTTAAACAGAGTCTATCATATTTACTCTGTTAAGAAACCAGGAAAACTACTCAATAGTAGTTTATTTAGGTTGGAAGTTGTTACTACTTAACCAGAGTAAAAAAATCATAGAATGGTTTGGATTGGAAGGGACATTCAAAGTTCATCTTGTCCAACCTCATCTGCCACGGACAGGGATGTGTTTCTCCACATCAGGTTGTTCAAAGCCCTGTCCAGTCATGAGCACTTCGAGGCATGAGGCATCCACATCTCTGGAGAGCCTGTTCACAACACTTATCTTAAAAAAAAAAAAAAAAAAAAAAAAAAAAAAAATCTAGCTTATATCCAATTTAAGTCTGTCAATTTTTAATTTAAAACCATTGCTCAGTACAGGTCTTGGTTCAAGTCAAGGGGAAGCTAGAGCTGGAAATACTATTCTTTAGAGGAAAGTGGTTATGTTACAAGATCTAGTGCAAGCAGAGTACATTCTTCACTTTCTTCTCCTTCCACAGATGGGCTGGGAAAATTGCACCTTGTTTTAAGCAGTTTCTGATGTTCAGTGTCTAAAACTGATCTTCAAGTCAGATAAATTTCTAATGGCCCAAACAAGATAATGTTGACTAAAATATGACCTTTTCATCAGTTTCAAAGATTTTCAATGAGTCTTTATGCATTTGGGAGGAGAGGAATGTTTTGTATTCAGTTCAGGAATCTCATACTTCAAAAATTCCTTATTTGTAGTAGGAAACTAAATAATTGTAGCTTTTTCCTCAGGTCTTTTTATATTACTTTTCAATTGTCACTTTCATAAAATAACAGAGTACAGTATAAAGCTGTTTCTACACATTAGGAATGGCATGAACATTCAATAAAGGAAGATCAAGAATGATATTTTACACAGTGATTTTATATTCTTCATCTTGTTTTTATAATTAAAGTAAGCAGCCCAACATCAATATTTATAATGCATTAAGTTCTGTTCATTTATTAAACATTGGATGATTAAACTAAATAGAACTTTAGCATCTCATTTGACTCTCTCTTGTCCAGCAAGTCTAAAAGAAAATATTTGAGTTGAAGTGCAGTTTATTCTGGTTTATAAAAAGTAGTACCCTGCTGCCACTACAATTTCTTTCTCCTTGGGAAGTCAGTATTGTGAATTTCACTGAAATGCAATCCTCCAGCTTTCCCAGCCTGTATTCAGGGACCTGTGAGGGGCACTGTATTCAAGAAGTTGGTGATCTTGGACAGGCCATGTCTGGTCTAATGGGGCTTCTACTTAGAGAAACTTAAGAAAAAACTTTCTTAAGGGTGTGTATGCAATTAATACAAACTTCAATTTAGAGTTCCTTGGACCCTGTGAGATCTGGCAAAGACCCTGCACTGGTCTACTCTGACCTCACTCCCTCACCAGCACAGAATAGTTTTACCAATATTTATAACTTCATTTCAGAACAAAAGTCTTTGCTAGAATATAATGGACAGAAATGTTAGAATACAGTAAACTAAATTTATTCCATGATTACACTCACCATTCTGATCTGGAAGTGTTACAAAGTAATATTTCAACTATTCTAAGAAGGAAATTAATATATTAACAGGAAGCCTTAAGTTGTTAAAGCTTTTACAAACAATAAATTTGTGACATTTTCTTTTATCTCATTTCCCCAAATGCATATGTGTCTATGAAATTCTAACTGCACTTCAAATTATTACCAGCCTGCCCTGACAAAGTGTCATTATTACTTTACTGATTGGTAAAACAAACCTGGTTACAAAAGCAGCACAAATAAAATTATTTTATCCAGAGGCATCTTCTGTGTGTAACAGGTCTATAATCATCACTACTTTTGTCATTTAGCTGTGGCACAAAAAAGCTTGCTTCATAATAAGTACCACCCTGCTTGTACAGGAACAGCTAATATTTAATTGTTTGGCACATACTGCACATTTATATGCATAGTTCAAACAAAACATAACAGAGGCAGAATTGGTAACAATTTTGTAATTATAACCTTTTTTTCCATAATTATAACCATACTTATGGAGCTATATCCTAGATGTAAATTAAGACATGGGTAAAGGCTCAACCCTGCTTGATATGTGGTAGTTTTTAGTTATTTGTGTGTGACACTCAACAAGAATCCTTTTTGTGCCATATAAGTACACCTGGGAACTGCTCATCTGACTAATGATGGAAATGAACAGAAATTACTCTCCTGCTACTGAAGCAACTTAAAATCTGGATGTGTGGACCTTCATATTTCTACTGGATAGTACCTGTAATTAGGAAACCCAGGAGTGCTTTCAGGCTCTTACAATCCCACACATACCCCAAGTGAGTTTTAGGATGACACCAGGCAACAGCTTTTGCAAGATGACAGCTATTCACCACAATTTCAGTTATCATAGAAGGAGAAGCTAAGAGGACAGTGATAAGAAAGTGAGTAGTCAATCCTCACATCCCAGAAAATGAGTCTGCAAGCAGTCTTTTCCACAGGAGGGTTAATTCTTCTTTGGACCCTGTTCCACTCTTGTCAGCGTGGCTTGATGTGTTGTCATGCTATTGAGGGCAGCACAAAAGAGTCCCCGGTTTATTTGGGCCACCTTTATAGAGCCTTAGAAGGTGAATAAGAACGGACCTGCTCAATTGCAGGACACTACAATATTTACTCTATGACCAGGTAAATATACAATATTTTCTTTTCTTTAAATAATTTTTAATTCAAGTTTGGCTAGATTATATATTTGAGTATTCTATTTTATTCTGTTCTCCAGTGTATATTCAGACATAAAAGAAAAAAGAAACATCTGACTTCTTTTCTTATCAACTTATGTTTCCCTTCTTTTTCTTCTCTCCAGTGGAAGCAGAGTTGAATCCAGAGATGAACTAAACATATCAGTGAAAACCATAATCTAGTATTTCATTACTGTATAATAAAATTAACCTGGTTAATAATTCTTGGAGGTCTTTGTTTTAAAGTCTAAAAATTAAGCAAAGTTTAAAAAAGCCCAGGAATTTAAGCAGTATTTTACAAAGATCACTGGAAAAAGTATTTCCCCTACAAAAGAAATCAACCCTACCAGATGTTGGAAGATAAATGATATCAGAATGATATTTTGATAAGAATGAATGTCTCTTTAGTTCAGTATCTTGCAGATACTGAAGAACCACAGTCAACAATATATCCTGGGGCAAGTGGTAATTAAAAACACAAGGAGAATATGGAGAAAATACCCTCTTTGTCTAATCATCAATGGCTCAAGAGGCTTTCTCTTCTACAGTCTTCATCTTTGCACTTGATAGCTCTCAGTGGCCTGTTCTTCCACGAGTTTGCCTGACAGCTTATGAAACCAACTGAAACTATTAACATTCACAACATCCTGTAGCAATTTGTGCATGATGAAATTATATATTGTGTCATGGAGTAGTGCATAATGTAAGACATTGTTATGAGAGTGCAGCATAGCCACAGAGTTACCACAAAGGCAGATATGAGATGGAGTGGGCTGATCCCTGCCATTAAAGCAGAATCTTAGTCCCGAAACCAGGTCGAAGAATAAGTAGTTGCACAGAAGCAGCCCCCCTTCTGTGAAAGCAAGAACATCTGTCAGATATGCACTCAGAACTCAGTAGGGAAAGCCTGTAAGGGCAGAACTGATTCAGGCATGCCTTCCTCTGAGCACAAAAACTAAGTCACTAGAGAAAGCATTGCAAGATCCTCACCAACAGGTTTTTATTTGTATTATGGATTATCCAAAGCTTAATAAAAAACAAAAAAATATTTCTTGAAACTCACATCTATGATCTGCAGAGATGTGTTGGGGTTTTTTCTCCACATTATAATTTTTTAATTTTTTTTATTTGAAAAAAACCTATATAAAAAACCAACAAAAACAACCAACTTTTGAGATAGAAACCACAATTATTTAGAGGTAAAAGTGAAAATAACATTGATTTTTCTTGAAATATGTAGATCTCAATAGCATGAAATATGTTGATTTCCTTTGTGCTTTAGTTTTCACAGTGAAGATGGGCCTGGATACTTGTTTATCATGTTTCAAGATGTGTGTCACTATGGAAATTTAAATAGGTGTTTCTCTAGTTTTTTGTCATTCTTGGTTAGCCATTCATAACTACTCATAAGTCCCTGCTTAACTTTACTAGAAAGTCTCACAAGAATGTACTTTATGAATAATAGTAATTAAAGACAAAATAATTGAAACTCAGAGAAGCAGAATTCAAATAGCAATCCTAGAAAAAAGTAAACATAGTTCAGCGAAGCTGCCTCTAGTGGTAGACAAACATATAGTTATCTCAAAATTATTTATCTATTTATTTATTTATTTATTTATTTATTTATTTATTTTAATTTACAAATTTTATCCAAGGATGAGATAAAGATTTAATGTTTTAAGAAGAAAAAAATAGATTTTATGTGCTGCTCCTATTTGACAACAAACTATTGGATGTGTCATTTTAGAATTACATGTACAAAATACTAGTTTTACAAAAGCTATATTTTTGAACCCCCTGTAGCAGGATGCTCTGTCTGTAATGGGGTAAAAAAACTTGAACAACATTCTATTTACAAAGTTATCAGTGGTAAATGAAGAAGGATATATCATGTTGCTTTTGGTGTTGAAAAATGCTGAAAGCAGTCTGACTCATCAATCCCAAAGTTAAACATCCTTATAGTAAGGTGAAGAAGTGCTAGACCTGATAAAATACCTGGATAAACCAACAATAGAATTATACTTCTGATAATTGATCTAAAGCTGTTGAGCTGACACAACTAGCCTGGAGACATATGACTGGCTGTCAACTATTTTATACTACAAAAACTCAGTTCCAAATTTTAACAGGGTCTACCAATATCACTCCTTGGAGTGTACATGTGGAGATACCTCCTTTGAGTGGGGACACTCCTCAAGGTTACTTATTCCTTGAGGCTGAGGGGAAGACATTTGCCCACTGTTCACAAGGGTGACGTTAATTACTACTTAATAATTGTTTTTTCTAGCTTTAATACAATTGCTTTAGTACAATTGTTTCAATATTACTTCGTAAAGAACTAGTTGTTATAGCTCCTATACTGCATAGTAAATAATTCTGATATTTTTGTCTAATTATGATGATAAATCGTGTGTATGTGTAAACACACACACACACACACACACATATATATATATACATACAGACATATATATGGTTTATTGTCCTCAATCCTCCAGGACAAATTTGGATAAAGGTTAAACTACATCTCTATTCTTTAGACATAAACTATTACTAAAGTCTGAGGCTAAGATAGGATCCAGTCACACCCAGGCTCCTCTCTGAAAAGTGGTTTGGTAAACTTGGGGGTTCCTTCTGCACTTTGTGACTCAGTGGGAGGGCTTCTTTAATGAATTTTATCTGAAGCTCCCACTCTGTCCCACAGCACTCCCTGGTACAGGTTTTTATATTTGAAGGTACATCTGCATAACGTTTTATATGCAGTCCTGTGCTGGGCTCTAAGTCAAACATTTTTCATCCAAAAGATATATATATCCATATTAACTTTGCTGTGCCTAAGTTTATAACCCATTTGAGATTCTGAAGCTTTTAATTTGGAATCAGTGATAAGCAATTACAGTCACCAGATTTTGGATTAAGGCAGATCTGGATTTGGAAAAATTAAAGATGGCCAGAAAGTATAAAATATAATGCAGACATGGACACTGTTGTGGTTCAATTACTTGCCTTACCTCAATCTTCTTTCCAGCATAACCCAGGAAACAGAAAATTACTGTTATAATGGACTTATCTAGACATGGGAATTTTCATTGTAAAGTCATCAAAATGATGTTCTGAGAAAACCACTTTGATGGAGAAAAAACCCCAAACCCTATGTATGCAGGAGTCTTGTAGCTAGAGAGAGGGAACAAACAAAGGGATTTAGGTATGACTTGCTCAGGCAAGATTGTAAGGGTTGTAAATACACATGATTGAAACCTTTGATCATCAGGTTTTCTTTTGGTTCTCAAGGACAAAAATCATTAAATCAAGATGGAGCTCTTTTGCACTTCTCTTTAATTTTCTTACTTCAATTCTACTTCTGCTGAATGCCGGGGGCAGAAGTGCCATTTTGCATGTTGTACTAAGTGCTTAGATAGCTGTTGTCTGTTGTTAGGAGTTAAGATTTGCATTTGTATTTCCTAATGCTCTTTTCTTGTAATTCATGTAGTACAACATTTCATAAATGTAAATGTCATGTAAAACACTTTAGACATTCAACTGGAACAAGAATTTCATGTCTGAGAAACAAGGTGGTATGCAAGAACAATAGAAGGGTTGTAAAAGGCTGCTCAGATGATCAGAAGAATAAAATTATATCATATGTATTATAAGATGTGAAGTCAAAGTCAGTAATTGCTCATGAAGCAGAAATGAAATAATCTAAATTCATCCATTACAAATGAGGATATTTGCGGGAAATCTGTTGACTTAGTGAAACCATTATTCATTAATATTTAAATTGCTTGTGTGTTAAAATTTTTAGTCTGAATAAATAGACACTCCCCTGATTTTGTTGAGTAAGAATCACTCTGAATATTACGATATTTTGTGGTGTACTACACACATATAAAACTGTCTTTTCTGATACTTCATATGATGAAGCAATTGAATGTATTGTATATTTTGTTAGGAGGGAGTCATAGAGTAACTTAAAGTATAAAAAAGGACTCTACATTTTACAATTAACTAAACTCATTGCATTGCAAGAGTGCAAAAAGCAATTCACAAAAGGCATCACAAAGATCTAATCACCAAAGAAACCCAAATAGCTGAGGCTAAAGAAAGTTATTCCTCACAATTTAGATGTTTTTGATTTCATGAGACAATAAATGCATAGCATCCTTATATATGGATAGCACCCTTAAATAAACAGTATGATTTTATATATTATCCCATTCTTCCCTAAGCCTAGATTTTTTTCCATTTATTTTTTGCTCCAATATCATGCAGATGAACTGGAGATGAATTTGGCCAACACCCCTAAGGGGCAGTTTGTGGAAATGAAGCTCTCAGTAGCAGCCACTGGCAGCAATACCTCTGGGCAATGAGGGCAAGAGAGCCACTCTGCCCATCTGGCACAGAAGGTTGTGGTCTGCTGTACCTGGTAGAAAGTTGGGAAGGGGCAGAGAAGGAATGCTTTCCCAAGGAGAATGCCAATGGAAATGTTCCAGGCACTTCTTGATCTTTTTTGAGTAAGTACTAAGAATTACAGAATTACAGAATTACACTTTTGAAAATAATAGTGACAGAATTGAAACCTCACTTTGAAAGATCAGACGATCATGGTTGTCAATAACCATAAAACAGGCTGTGAGCCATGGCCACTGCAAGAAACAAAGAAATGACATTTAAAAGAACATTTCTAATTTAATATTACTCATCTATAAAACATTATTATTATTATTGTTATTGTTATTGTTATTGTTATTGTTATACCATTTACTAGTTCTGTCTTAAGTTCAGTTATGGGCTATAGTAAATAATTTATCTGAGTATCTATAAAAATTTTTGATGTGGGGATAAAAAGTTCACTAAATATGAATCATAACCAAAACAATATTTTTTTAATGTTAAGATGGGGTCCAATATATAAATACTTTACATTCCTAACTCCATTTTAAATTAAAAATAAAGAAGCATAAAAAGGTTATCACGGTTTTCCAAAAGAGACCTGATGTATGGAGATTTTTTTTCTAATATACAAATATAATTCTTTAAGAAGAAACATAAGGTTTAATGTATTTTTACCTGGATTTTACTAGTTTTCAGAATAACATGGGCTTTTTAAACCTCTGTATGAAATTATACCAAGCTATATTTTTAATTCTATACATTTTTGACTTCTTTATCTGCTGACAAACTCATATTATGTAGGTTCCCCTAAACATGTTTACTGAAAACTTTAGTTTACGGCTGAGCTTTGCAGCTTTGCTGGCTGTTTTCCATTTTTGCTGAATTATGGGGGGGTGGGTGTTGATGGGTTTTTTAATATCTGTTTTTTTAAACTTTATTTTAATCTCAGTTCATTTTTATTCTTTTTTTTTAATAATTTAAAGTGTATATTTTACTTCAGACATTCACTGGATCATAAGAATTAATATTTACTTGCTAGGGTACATGATAGATTGCAGATTAATATTTTCCCTGTAAGGAGAAACCAAAAGAGCTTTGGGGGGCAAATTAAAATCAGGATGTATTGTCTTAAAGTATTGCATATACAGAATTATTATTTAGGCAAATGTCACCATGAAACTATTTTTATAATAACTCTGAATTTCAATACAGACTTTCATACCATGCTCAGATACTTCTCACTTCCCTAATATCTCTTCCACAGTGAATGGAACATTTAAATCCTTAGATAATTTGCTTTGTTATTTAGTTTTTACCATTTTCTCCAGCAACAGCAAAGTACAAATATTATCAGAAATACTTTTAATGATTTAATAAGGAAGCAGATATGTCCATACAGTCAAATTAAACTGTACTGTGTAATCTAAGATTGTAGTTTGAATTTCTTCATGTCACTGTCTCATTAATCACTTTTCTTCCACAAAAACCTTTTTTTCTGTCTGTTTTGTTAATTAGTTCTGTCTGTTTTCTTACTTTTTTACTTTCTTACTTTCTTACTTTCTATTTCTTATACATTTCATATTCTTATGAAAACACTACATGAATTGGTGTTTCTGCCTGGTTTTGATCTGAAACCATTACATCTTTTGGTTTTAGTAACCAAAAAGTTAGTTTAGTTTTCGTGTTGTAACACAATTTTTTGCCTGCAAATATCAGTACATAATTACTGAAATCAATGCCGTTGGAACCATATTTCTATGACATTTCATTTGATAATCTAATAAGATATTCAAAGGTTTTTTGTTTATTTGTAATTCATTTTTAAAGTACATTTTTATGAAAAAAGCAGATATTATCAATAATTTATTTTTTTAATTATTTGTGGAGTAAAAAAAAATCATTACCCACTGTTTTTTATTACGTTATATAAACAGACCAAAAATTTCAGTCCATCTAACTATACTTCAATGTACAGACTGTATCTCAAGAAAATTCTTTTTTAGTGAAATGAAACAATTCTCACTGGTTATTAGTTCTGATTTCTGTCATGTTCTTTGATGTTCTTTTTTAACCAAGATTTATATCTTGTCAGCAGTTCTTTTTTTTGAAATATGGGACCATGGTAAAATAACCAAAGTTCCCCTCTAGCACCAGCAACAGCCATTTGATAACCAAGTTTTGCCTGTTCACCTGTGGATAAACAGCAAGATTTAGCTTCAAAGGCCAGGAATATTTCAGCAGCAGAATTTGCCTCTCTGTAAATAACAAATCTTCCTGGATAGTCTCCCTTGACATACCAAAAAGTGAAGGGAAGCAAAAGAGAAACACCAACTGTTGTCACCCACTGCTTCCTTTCAATGCTTATGGATGGTCCATGCCAACAGCATTTTTTTGCCTTCCTTAACAATTGGGCCATTGCTGATGTTGTGGTTGGTGAAGTTTTTTCTTGTTGGCACATGCTTCCAGTTTCCCATCTCTTTGGAGTCTTATTCTGCCATTAAGCTCTTCTTTTACCCTTGGATTTTGTGACCAAAAGTTTTCTCCTCTACAAAGTTTCTGTGAAAACTGTCTCTCCTGTTCAGCATTCTGTTGCCATGCAATCTGCTCACACCTTCGTCTGTACCTCCTGCTGTCAATCCCAGAGCAGGAGAGGCATTAGGCACCCCTGCAGCCCCAAGCTAGGTGCAGGGATCCACCCTCTGCAGCTCCTTCCGAGTCAAGGACTACAGTTTCCAATGGATATTTTCTACAGCTGGCAAAGAATGGAGAAATGGCCACAGTCCATCACCGCTTCAGTCACAGAGTCCCAAACTGTCTGGAGCAGAACTTCCAGACCCTCTTCAATCCTCTGTCCCGGTGACTGCTGATGTCTATGTTACTTGCTCTCCTGCATATCAGTTAAATCATTTCTTCTCAAAGCAGATGCAGAGCAGCCTGATGTTCCTCTCTCTGTCTGTTACAGACTACTGTTGCTCTTTTTTTATCAAGGTAAGGAAACAGCTAGTAGAAATTCCTGGCTGCAGAGGCCCCTAGGGATTTCCAGAAGTAAGTAGAAATGGGACCCTGATTAAAGAAAAATGTACACAAAGGAAAAAAAAAAAAAAAATCAAAACAGAAGCAGAAAAATAGTATTCATAAAAACCCAACAAGAGACAATTAGGAAAAAAGATTCTACAAACTATATTTTGTCCACCTTCTTCAGGTAATCTATGAAACATTTCAAGTAGGTTCTGCGTCTATCTGCACAACAATTTTGGTTTTTGACTTCTGGTGGAGATAAAAAGAGAAATCTATGTGAATTGAAAGAGAGCAGATTTCTGCTGTCCTTTTCCAGAAACACTGGCAGTTTTAGGAGATCATGAAACATTGGCCTCTCATCTTTCTTCTTTATTTCGTTCTTTGGAATGTACTGTGACAGGTAGTTTCAAAACAACAAGCAAAAAGAGTTTCTGATAATTGTGGGGAAAGTAAATTCCTATGGAAAGAAAAAAGAATACTCATAATTCACTGCTAAATTTTTGCCATTTCTAGGTTGTTAAAGGGTCAGAAGAGCAAAAATCAATGTGAGACTAAGGATCTCACATAGATCATAGTAGAAAGAATCATCAGAGGAAGCAGGGTAATAGTCCATTGAAACACTCTCATTAGTACAGTAGTTCCTTTAGACTCCTGACATTTGAACTTCACTTCATCCAGTCTTGGGTGATCAAACATTTAAAATTCCATTCATAGTTCATTATGCATTAAAAAAAGCCCACCAATTTTGAGTTGGGAAACTACAAATCTCCCAAATTACAAAAAGTGCTACAGTAATTTTTAAATCACTTCATATTGCTTGAGCCCTCTTTCAAACTCAAGTACTTATAAAAAATTTGTAAGTATTCTAATAATTTTACATACCTCCAAATGATGTGTAACTTGAGTTCTAATCTTTCTGAAGTACATTTTCCATGCTGAACAATACATCTTAATTTTTCCAAGCACAGAACTTAGAGGCAGAGGAGAAAGACAGAAATTTGAAATCTGGATTGATTGTAGGCCAATCAGAAACAAGATGCAAGATAGTGCAGTTTGCATGTATCAGGTAGGAAGGCAGTCTCAGTTAATGTGGCTCCATCTGAATAGCTGCAGATTGTTGAAAAATCCTTTTTGGGACCCCCTAAATTAGGGGGTTTCCTCCCACAAAGTCCAGTGCCAAGGTTTAAAATGATGAGAGAAACTTGCAGCAGGTTATTTATTGTCTCTTATCTTGGAACTCATGGGTGGACTAAAACCCTGGCTTTGCACACTGGAAAACAGGGATGGTGAAAAGGTCGTGAGGTAAAAATTCAAGGCCTTTTAAGAACATTTGAGCCAATTAACTCTTAATATGTACTATATTTGCAATTTTATTCCAATAACTATGACCTGTTCTAGACACTCAATTTTACCTCAAATCCATTCTACCAATGTCTCAGTGCCAAATCACCACAGAAGACGGAAGAGAAGAAGGGGAAGAACAACATGGGTGACCACTCAGAATTCTCCATCTTGCCATCATCTACTTCCATTCTAAAAACCCAAAACTACAAAGTTTCCCCCTGTGACAAACTAAACTACTATTTATTTTGAATCTTTGTTGCTTTTAGTTCATCTATGAATGTTGGAAGCTTTTCCTATGGACTAAGGCCAAAGACAATGCTTTCCTGGGGTCTTAGCCAGGGTCTCAGATGCCCTAGGGCAGCTCGAGGAATTTTCCATGTGCCCTGGACTCCAACAGCAGGTTTTAAAATACCACAACACAAAAAAGCAAGCATTTATAACATCATCAGGATTCTGAAATACCTTTCTAGTTTCTACATACACTATTTTTAATACCCAGTAAACTAGTAGGAATCAGTTCTTAAATGCTGAAGGAGTTAATGACTCAATTTTATGATGTTCCAACTTATAGATCCTTTTTTCAGGGGTTTCTTTGGCTATTACTTTGGTTCTTTCTCTATTCTCTTCCCAATGATGCTGTGGCTTGCTCGAAAACACTCCATATTTTTCTAATAGTTCTAGACATATTTTGCAAATTGTCTGAGAGATTAGCAATTGACACTGATCCTTTCCTCCTGTTAATTAAGTAGTAGCCAGAAAGTGAGGAGAAAAGAAGGAGGATTGCCAGGAATATTTCCATTTGAAACACTTGTATAGCTCAATAGCAGAAGAAGGTTTGTGGAGTCTCTGTTATGCTGCCTTTTAAATGATTAAAAGAAAGGTATTTGGAGCTCAATTACTTGATATTTCATTGATATGCACCAAACAGAAAAAAAAAATGAAAATTTTCTAAAAAAGTGAGATTTTAGTATATAATTAATCTGTTTTCTTTTATTGCTCCAAGTTGCTATTATTAGAAACTTAGCACTTAACACACATCTGTTAGAAGTCAGACCTCCTCTGAATTCATGCTTATATGCTGGAAACAAAAATGTAAGTCTGTAGCAAAGTTTTTTATCACATTGGTAAATGTTATCTAGGGCCTGGTACCATGTAGTATTAGAATGAGAGAAAATAATTCCTAGTACAGAGATTTTTCTAATGATATAATGCTACACTGATTTAGTTAATTATGCACTATTTTTTATGGTTTTAAAGATAATTTTATCTTTGAATAGGATGAAAAGTCCAAATTTGAGAGTAAAATTACTTGGGTTTTATTTGTGGGGTTTTTTCTTTCTTTTTTTTTTTTTTTTCCCTTCCTTTCCATTTCTGGTTTGTTTGTTGTTTTTTTT
>VZUI01045294.1:0-87098 GCA_013401135.1 Cettia cetti | reverse complement strand
CCCTCTGGGATGACCAATTGGTAGAAAGGTTTACCTTTTGTATTACCAATCAAACTGGCCTCTGACTTTCTGTATAAGAGAGGAGTCATCCCACAATAAGGGGGAACCCACAACACCTGCAAAGGAACCTGTCTCCATTTCCTTTGATGTCTCTTGCGACAATAGAATAATACCATAAAACAAATTAAAAATATATTAATAAGAATTTATTATATGGGATGACAAGACTTTGCAGTTTGTTGAGAAAATGAAGCATCCATCTGAAAGAAACAACGAAGAAAAAAATCCTAAATCAGTACAATAAGCTATTAACAATGAAGTGTGAGAGTAAATATGAAAGATACAAGGAGAGGACTCAAATATTTGATCAGTTAGATATAGTAAAAAGTAGTCCTTTTGCTTCTTCATTATATTTTAAAATTTTTGCCTATAATTTCTGTAAGAAAAATAAGTCAGTTATCTTCTCATATTGTAAGGAACAAATTAGAGGTTATGTCAAATGTTGATGTTGGAAAACACAGCATTTAAAGAGAATGAAACTTTCTTTTGAAACTATTATGAGGTAACTAGGCCATTTACAGTTGTTAAGGAATTGGTCTGTCATAAAAATAATTGGTGGGAGTTATTAAATGAACATGGGCCCATAGACTAAAACAAAGAGCATGAAGTTTTTCTAACTCTCTACTGGCTTATCTCATTTGTCAACACACAAATATCCCAACATCTAACATGCATCAACTAGTTAAAAAAATAGTAAGTATATACTTGAGAGAGATGAAGCCTTGCTTCTAGTTTGCTAGTGGTGTTACCATTATTTGAAGTCCTTTGTGTTATGTATTCCTTTATATGATACTGCTAGTCCATTAAAGTGTGTTTGAGCTATGTTTAGTCATATTTCCTATCTGCTTGTATTGCTGAAATAAATGTCCTTAGAATTAACAGGACCTCATGTCATGCTTTTAAGTCCAGGTGAAAATTAAACACCATGAAGCCACTAGCTCAGCAAGCTCTTCTCCCTAACCCCAGTGAAATGGAGAGAAGAATCAGAGTAAAATTTGTATGTTGAGATAAGAACAGTTTAATAATTCAAAACTGAAAATTAAGTACAATATAGTAATAGTGGTAAATTAAGATAATAATAATAATGATTATGACATGGAAACAAGCAAGTGATGCATGAGGCAGTTGCTCACCCCCTGCTGACTGACTCCGGACACCCCTTCCTGAACCTGGATCAGTTCCTCTCCCAGGTAACTCTCCTCAGTTTATACTCCAGGCATGATGTTCTGTGGTGTGAAATACCCCTTTGAGCAGTTTGGATCACCTCTCCCAACTATGCTCCCTCCCAGTTACCTTTGTGTAGCTCCTCACTGGCAGAGCATGAGATGAGGAGGGACAAAGAGTCCTTGGCTTAGGAGAAACATGACTTAGCAAAATCCAAGACATCAGTGTGTTATCAGCATCATTCTCATTCCAAATCCAAAACACAGCCCTATAACAGCTACTGAGAATAAATTATCTCTATCCCATGTTAAACTAGGACACAAAGTAAGGGGAACAAACAAACAAGGAAAACATGTCCAAGAGTCTTTTGAGAAACTAATCCACTAGACTGAAGGTATAGAGATAAAAAGAGATCAGTTTTGATAGAGAACTATCAAAAACTATTAGTATCTAGTAAAAATATTTTAAAAACTTAAAAAAACCCAAAGAAACTGCAAAAGATATGAAAGTGAAG
The DNA here is from genome assembly GCA_013401135.1 of Cettia cetti. Classification (NCBI taxonomy): domain Eukaryota; kingdom Metazoa; phylum Chordata; class Aves; order Passeriformes; family Sylviidae; genus Cettia; species Cettia cetti. Next base: position 85,360 of record VZUI01045294.1, on the reverse strand, counting down.
AGGGAACTTGAGCCTTTATTTGCATGACATAACTGGGAAAAAATTACTATTTTTAGTCAGTGATATCCAAGTAGATGTGCATTACAAATCTAGATAAAAGGTGAAAACAATCAGCTGAATGTAGCTGAATGTCCTTAGGCAGGGTCCTCTAGCTAAGTTATACTAGATGTGTTCCTGGATTTTACTTAAGGGTATTAGTTTTGAAAATATTTTTGAATCTACAAAATCACTCACATATTTCAGAAAGTTCACTTGGGAATTATTATTTCTCTCTAGAAAAGACAGGGCATACTGTTACCATAACTGACTGCTAATAAACATAAAAGCATTTGAGATTATGTCTGAAACAGTGTTTGAACTGCTTTATAGGACTGATTTTAGCAATATGCATGCTGCTGTTACTTTCAGCATGTGGTAATAGCTATTTGCCATGTACAGAAGTCTGGTGATGTTCCTTTGTTCAAAAAATATGCTTATTTGTTTATGGAACAAAGCTTTCTGTGCTGTAAATGGCTTTGTCATGAGGCTAGTCAGAGTAGACAAAGGAGAGAGTACAATCTGTTCAATATATGAGTGCTCCTTTGGCCAAAATTGCATATTTTTGGATTTGGTTTGGTTGGGTTTTTTCCATTTGAAGTCAGACTACAATTCTCTTCTCAACTTCACTTTTTATCAATACTATGTTTCTGGCAGATTTATTCCTGTACTGTATTTCACTGTAAGGGTTAAGTAGGTCTCGAAAATAGCCTAACATTAGAAAAAAATAAATAAATAAAAAAAAGAAAAAAAAATTACACTGGGTTTGATGAATCATTTTATCTTTTGTGGTGAAACTTATTCGGCCTGTTATCCTGGTTCTGTGTCACTAGCTAGGAGTGAGGAGATGATTACCTATACCTCCTCTTTCTCCCTCTGCTCAGGATGGACCATTTGTACTAGCTGGCGCGGGATGAGAACAGATAATGCCTTGTCTTGACACATTTGCAGAGAGTGAGCTTCCCAGATGTCAGGAACAAAAAATAAATGTTGAACAGAGCTCAAAGAGGGTGGCTATTTTGTGGAAAAAAACCAGAATGTACATTTCTTTTTTTACCTTTATAAACAAAAATGCTTTTGTAATATGATTTTTTAAATTTGTATTTCATACACTGGAATATGCTATCATATTAATGTTCCCATATTTAATGTCACATTATTTTAGATATAGTGTATGCAAAAATCATAGACTTACATTCACAGTTGAATATCCACTTTGTATTAATTTTACAGTGCATATTTTGTTTTTACTTTTGTGCTTCTCTAAATTAATATCTTTTTTATTGTATTTTTATGACAAATGGTGAGTTTTACATGAATGTACACCATTTTAAACTTCTGATATGCAGGAGTTTATGTAAGAACCAGGTTTTGTAAGTTATTGATGAGTTCAATGTTGAGTAAATAACTACAGTGGGTGAAAAACAAGTAAGATGTGTTTGCTGACAGAAAAATATATTTTAGCAGCAGGGGAGACAAATCTGTTAGTCAGGTAACAGAAATTTTTGTAAGAGCACAAACTATATCTGACTGTGAAAAGAAAAATTTTCTTTTTTTTTTTTCTCCCACCCTCAGAAAGCAATGTGGGAAGATGATACAGGAAGCCTATGAAACAATCCATTTTATATGTCATAAATGGCAAATACTACCTGTCTTTCAAGTACTAGAGACACAAAAGTAGTTCTTCTCAGGGTGCTAGAAAGTCCCATTCAGTTCTGTGAGAAAAAAAAAAAAAAGAAAAGAAAAAGCAGTTTTGAAGAGAGTGATGGGGAGCAAAGGAATTTACACAGCAGGTATTAGCTGAGTTTCAGTAAAAGATAGCTTTTGTATAAACCCTTCAGCACACTGAAAAATATGTGGCAGCATAAAAGACAGAAACAAGCCATTTCCCAAATATTTTTGCAGAACATGGACATAAGCGAAAAAAAATCTAGGACACAGTGCTTAGGTGTTCAGAACCTTGAAGCAAATAGGAGCAGTACCGACATTTTTTTTCTACATGATTTTATGACAGATAAAACCCACTTACGTTGGTATGATAAAGTTAATGAATTACTTCTTTATGACAAGAAATTCCATACACTGGCATTAGAATTCGTAAAATATAATACTGAGCAGGATAAAGGTCTGCTCTAATTCCATGTAGTAACCCTTATGCCTGAAACTACTGAAGTCTTGACTGATTGAAGTTAGTTCAAAATTTGTGTCTTATCAGTTATTGGCAGCAGCTAAATTAAACATATAAACATAATTAGAAAATACTCTGATAGTCATCATTCTAATTAGGAAGCTGCTTAAAAAACACTAAAATTTTTTGAAGAAAAAGCTTTGCTTTTAAAGAAAATTATGCTTGTAACGCTGACATTTTTATAACATGAAAGTTTCCATTTTGAATATCTCTTGAAATTTTCTCTACTGCCCATCAAACCCAGAAAAATTAAAATGGTCAATCCCACCTTTTTACTTAGATGCCAGGACCACAATTCGCTCTGGGCAGAACTGACTAATGACATGATACATGCTGCTAAAATATTAAAATTATGTCTTATGTATCCTCTGTATATGTATTTCAGGTGCAATTAAAAATACCTTCATTTCATGGGTGATTACTTTTTCCTGTCAGCAAATATATAATTCATTAAATATAATAATGTAGCCAGATTGCTCATGCAACATGTCAACCCATAAATTATGAAACATTTACTGTTTTAGTGATTTGGTATTCAAATTCTTTGATAGGCACTTAAAAAAGAAATTAAGAAACAGAAAAAAAACCCCTTTAGTTAGACACTAACAGAAAAACTAACTGTGATGATTATTTGAGTGCAAAATAAAGAGATGATACTGCAGTTGAAGCCTAATCAGACTCTTTAAAGCCTTCTGGATTGAAATTTTCTAATTGTCGGCCCCAAGTAGACCAAGAGACTCCAATTCCCTCCACGTATTCTCCTCTGTAATGCCCTTTAATGTACATTTCCAGCCCTACCTTGGGCTTTAGCCACCTGTGTTTAGGGTGTCCTCTGACATGGTTCAACTGTGCTACTTCACCTTCTTTGTTCAGCCTGGATCTTAATGGAAGGCTCATTGTGGTCTTCTACATTCACATGTGGGGAAGGGGAGGGACAAGTACAAATCTCTTACTTTTATTGGTTCTATCCTTAACTATTTTCAATATTTCCCTTGTAAATAATTACTGTAATCCTCAATAAGCAAAGTTACATCTGGTTAAATACTGTCAATTGAAAGTAGCTTGCTCTAGGAAAAGAAAAAATGCTTTTCTTCTTTACATGCTTCAAAATATTTTTAGTTTTAAGGTTTTCAAAACCTCTTAAGTAGGAAAAAGATAGTATGCTTGTTTCTTTCCTGCAAAAAGGCTTAAGTGGAACAAGTCAATATTTTTCAATGGAATATTCATGTGCATTCTGATTTTGCTGTAGAAACAGAGAAAAACAGTGTCTTCTTCCAAGTGTCTTCATGCATAACTTGTGTGAACAATCATGTGCTTTTTCTTCCAGGGTGGTACAGCCTGGGGAAAAGAGTGACTGTCTTCTGCCGCCTCTTTCTTGTTAAAGCTGTCCTGCTCCCTAGTGGTATATGATACCCTCAATACGACATAATGCCTACAATGAGATAAATTAATGCTACCTTATTTTCTGCTGAACACCAGTGGAAGGTCACTGTCACTTACCAGTTGAGCAAGTCATTGGAGGAAATTCTATTACACTTACTGCTGGTAGAAAAGGAAATCTCTACAACAATAGCAAACAGCTATTCCCTCTTACCGTGTGCTCTTAAAATACAAATCACTCATCTACCAAGAAATAAAGGAAAGACTAACTACATCTACAGAAAATAAACATTTTTATTAAACTTGTTTATCATAGAATTGAGTAGGTCTTACCTCCCTGATTACTGAGATTATGCTGCTCCCTTGTTTTCCCAGGCTCCAGTTCACTCCTTCATTTTCAAATGCCTCTACTGCCTTCCACCCTTCTCAAGCAGTGGCCAGGGCTGAGGAAATGGGGGTCTGAGATCAATTCATAAGAGCTGCTTTCTGTTGTTCCTTACTTCTCACACTGTTTCCCTTTGATATGACTTGTTCCCATTGCTGTAGTAATTCAGGATACACTGCCTCCAGCTGGAGTTCTCCATGGGCTGCAGCTTCCTTCAGGGCGTATATACTTGTTGCAGTATGGGCTGTAGCATGCATATCTGCTCTGTCATGTGTTCTCCACAAGCTGCAGAGAAATATGTGCTTCACTGTAGTCTCTACATGGGTTGTCAGGGAATCTCTGCTTAGGTGTCTGGAGCCCCTGATGTCTGTGGGATTGTTTTCAGATGTTTTTTACCACAACTCCTCAACACTTTTACCCTTTACTAAATTTTTCACAAAGGCACTACCAGCTTTGCTATTTGAGTTGACTTTGGCCAGTAGTAGGTCTCTTGCTGAACAAGAAACATTTGTGTCATGCTCTAGGAAACCCCTGGCCTCTTATCACCCAGGTCACCCCTCCTGCCCCCCAAAATTTTGACATGTACACCTAATACTGTGAGGAATTTTATCAGTTTACCCTTACTACACATTTGTTCCTATTTGTAGTGGTCTTCAAACTTCCTTCATTAGTACTTATATCGGTACTGAGCTGAGTTAAATGCAAGTAATGTACTCTGTTATAGAATCAGTTTTTTTCTCAGTTTCTTGCTAGCTAACATACCTGTACATCTGTATTTTGGGACTGCTATACCAACTGCACAAAAGAACATCACACTGGTTTGTTCTTTGTGATGAGGTGAAAAATTAATATCTGGGAAAACTAGTTTCCTCATCATTATCATAGCCATATGATCTTCTTTCATCATGTGCCTATTAATACAAAATCTAACCCCAAATGGCAAATTTGTAGTGGGGTTATAAAAAAGTAGTGGTGTTATATTAACACTTATGTTTTAGAAGTAATCTTTTGTATGAAGCAAAGAAAAGCAAATTCTAATTTTATTTTCATTTACATTTTCCACAGAATGGAAATTTTTTGTTAGAAAATTTTAGGGGAAAAAATTGCATTTCATGATTTTAGACTAAGCGACATAAAAGTTTTCTCCTTAGAATTGAATTTTAAGAATGGTAAATTTTTTTACCTTTTGAGATTTCCACTTGGAGGTCTTTCAGGTTGTTAAGGAAAAGAAAAAACCTTAATACATATGAAACTGCAGCATCAAAGTATTTGGGAATGACAGACCAATTTTTTCACTTTTAGAGTCTTATTTTTTAATTTGCATTCTTGATCACATATTGAGGTTTATTATTCTACCTGAATTCTCAAAAATGTTTTCTCTTACATTAAGAGACTTTTTAAAATTCAGCTCAGATGTTCTTCCTTCTCCAGTCAATGAGCTCTGCAAAAGGTATTTTGAAAAATAAAAATAAAATAATTCATTAATGTAGACAACACATTTAATTTTTAAATTCTAATCAGAGATTATGCACAAGAATAAACATCCACTTTACAATGCATTACTTCTCATAGACAAAAAAATTACATAAAGACAACAGTTCTCAGTGCTTGTCACTGAATAGTCTCTTTCCTCTTAAAATGTTTTATTGTTTTTCTTGGTTTTGTTTGTTTTTTTTTTTAATATATTAGCATTTTAACTTCAAGTTCAATGGTTGTATTTTACCTTTCTTTGGATTGACTTGCTTTTTTTTAACCCAATAATAACACAAGCTTCTGTGTTGAATCTAATTCCAGTGACATCCCAAAATATGAATTACACTATTATCAGATTATTTTTAGTCCCAGATAATAACTGTAATTTCCCAAGGAAGGATAACAGCTTAGAATCTTTATACTAGGTATTATAACTAATGCTAGAGAAGAAATTATAATGCTTCATTAATTTTATGCAAATGATTAGACTGAGCTATTTGTACTTAAAAAATATGCATTTATGATTTCAACTTTTGTTTTGCTATCCCTACAAAATACTAAAACCATATCTGTTGCTCTAATAATTTTTTTCTTTAAAGCATCTTTTTTCTTGAAAAATAATGCTTGTTGCATACTGAAGCCGATTGAATTGTCAAAAATCAATCTAATAAGAAACTGCAACTTGCTGAAAATGTTTAAAATATGTGTTATTCTCTTACTCTTAAATTTATTTTTAATAGAAAAGGCTAAATATAAAATATTTCTAAGTGTAAATATTCCATATAAAGAAAGTGGAAATTAGGTTTGGAGACAAGTACTAAAATTACTTGTAACCATTACGCAAGCATTTCAAAAGATCTTAAAGGATGAGAAAGTTAAGTCAATTAAGTAAATAACATTTTTTCAGTGCAAATAGATCTATATGGGATAGTGTATAAACATTTAGCTATTTTCTGTTTGGAATATCCATCCCTTCAGAGACTTTTGTCAGTTGAGTGGATTAATGGTCTATACCACATCTGAAAGGCTCATCTGTGGTATAATTATGTTTTCCAAAGTCAGCACACACTCAAGAGGAGTGTAAATATGTGGCTAAATCAAATAATACACAATTACACAAAAAAAATTACACAATCAAGAAAATATTTTCAGACAGGGCAATGGGCTTGAGTTGGCTTCAGTCTACATCCTCCTCCATGGTGACTTGGGACACCCAGTGTCATAAAGTCATAGAAATATTTGGGTTGGAAAAGACCTTAATATCATCAAGTCCAACTGTAAATCCAGCACTGCCAAGCCCACCAAGACCACCATGAAACCATGTCCCTCAGTGCCATGTTTATCATCTTTTACACCCCCCTAGGGTTGGTGGTTCAACCATTCCATGACAGCCTGTTCCAAGGTTTCACAACTCTTTCAGTGAAGATCTTTCTCTTAATGTCTAATCCAAACCTAGAACCCTAAACCATAAAACTCATGGCCATCTCTTCTTGTCCTATTGCTTGTTATTTGGGAAATGAGACTGACCCCAACCTCCCTACAACCTCCGTTCAGGTACTGTATGGCAATTTGCTACATGTGCATCATGGTTTCAGTGGAATCTTTATTACTTTTTAAAATAATAATTTTTATGTAGCATCAATTATGTCCAAGTAAGCAAAGTTTGTATTAAACTTTTATCCTCCATATGTGCCATATCTTAAAGACCATGGTCAGAGAGTATAAGACGCTGACATGTAGTCACCTCCTTTCCATGATATTGACGGCTGCTCACCCTGTTTTTGCTTTTTTAATGTATGTCATTTTTCTATAAAGTACACTGATTCCATTGTGTGGCAGGTGGATAAAGACTGAAACAATACATCTCAAATTTTCTTATGCAAACAGCTCACCTGAAAACTAAATATGTGAAATATTCCATACATAGAGCACCGATTCTTTCCTTCTCTATAAATCAGTATGCACACAAGTCACAAAGCTCAGTTTCTGGTTCATGATTGACAGAAGCTCCACAGTGCTTTACTAGGTGGATCAAAGTTATGTTTGAAAAATCAGTTGCCATGTATTTCACCTAATAATAATTCAGGCTAAATTCTTTTATATTCCATTTTTAGTTCAATCTGTTTGGGACCATTATAGAAAATACACAGAACTCAAAAATTTCATGTAGTATACAGTCCTTGTGTGATTTATGTAAGTATATTGTGTTATTAATGCAAAAATTCACAACAAGTGTGTGTGTGTTTATAGGTGCATACAACGTTTTCAGGGATAATAAACAGAAACATTCCATTCTTAATCTCATTATCACCATCTTAGGTGGCACAGGGTTTTTAAAATAATTTTAAGCCAGTTTTCTCTCTGAGCTTTACCATAAGGATAAACAGACTTGCACTGGACACAAATAAAAGAAAATAATTTAACCTGGGAATGGTAGTTAAAATAACTTAAAAGCAATAGATAAATATATATAATTTCACTATATTAATGATTGCCCCTACCTTTTGAAGTTCCTTTGAGAATGAGGTGAATCTGCTGTACAATAAGACACCTCATCAGTGTTCAGACAATCCTCTCTTTATCCTAGTAAAGATTTTGTTCAGATAAATGATCAAGAGAGGAAAACCAAAACAAACCAAAAGTAGAACAAACAAAAAACCCAATACAAAACCCAACCAAACCAAAATATTAATATATACATTTGCTTTTTTGTTATAACTATCACAGCAAGCCTTGAGTAATTTGTTAGAGGTATCTTTTAGTTACTGTACTATCCTTTCTCTTGTTAGCAATTTGCACTTCTAGACATTGCAAATGAGTACTCCAACAAATTTTAAGGGGCTGGCAGCCATTCCACAGGCTAGCCTTTATGATGGCATAGTATATCAGGACAGTTTTTCTCACCTAAATGTTTGATATAATTTCTCTAAACGTGGAAAAAATCTAAAGCAGCCAAACAAAGCTAGAAGAGAAAAAAAAAATCTAGATTATATGTATTTATGATAGCTTTTAGCTGATGAGTAAAACCCAACCTCTTCCCTCAGATGTTCTTATCTCTTTTAAACAAACTAAGAAAATAATAATTCATAAAAAAATCAGATTTGCACAACAAAACCACTAGAAATACATCTCTATCTCTGTTCTATTACAGAAACAGAAATTGTGTGGCAGGGGGTGAATGCAGGGATTATTTTGAATGCTGCACTGTCATGGGATTAAAGGTGAACATAGTATTATTTTCTAAGTGTTACTGCTGTTTCAGTGGTGCCTTATAACTACGGATACCTTATTATTACAAGCTTTTTGTCTATGATTGATAACATAGTGATGGAAAACAATATAGAGTCATTTTGTTTGTAAGTATGAGGCACACTTTGCTTGGATAGTAATGGAATTTCCACTCACAAATCAGTTGAGAAATGGTTCAAGGCAAGAAAAGAAAAGCCAAGAAGTTGTTTTATCTTTGTTTACGTCTGCGTGAGGCTCCTGACTGATATCTAGAAAATTAAAATTACTAAAAGCAAGTGCAGAGGGAATACATGCCCTGGAAAACCTCAGGTGTCTGAATGGGTCTGCAACAAATATTCACACTTTGCTAGTTTGTGCTGTGTGCCAGAGGCTGCTTGCTTCGTCCCACATGAATAACTCTCATTGTTTCAGTGGCTGGACGGTAATAGGTCTCAGGTTATGGTGGATCTCATTCAACTCTGAAGCACTAGAGAAGCTGTATTTATGAGTACTTGTGCCAAAAGGGATTTCTCTTGCAGTTCATTTCCCTCATAGTGAATGGAGGAAGTCAAAAATACCTTTCACTGCAAAGTTTCTGGCCTTGAGATTTAATCTAGGATAAAAGAGTATTGCATGCATGAAAATTCTGGTTCAAACCATTATTTCATTTGACTATATATGTTATTACTTGTTTTTCTGATTAAAAATGTTTTTATATCTTTACAAATAACTTGCAGAATTTAACTTAACACAGAGATATTCCTTTTTTATTTTTTTGTTGGTGTGATGGTGGTTATTGTTATTTGTTATTATATGATGTTGGGTTTTTTTGTTGGTTTATTTGTTCCTTTTTTTATTTAGTTCCTATTAATGAGTATTTCACAAACAGATTACACCACAAATAAGACAATTCATTAGTATTTTTGCATTTAAATATTTTAAGAACATTAATAGGGTGTAAAAAGATAAAATGTAAATGTTGCTGCTATTTAATTCCTCTAAATTACACAAGCAATATAAAAGTAATTGAACTGCTATTAATAGACTGTAATGGAAAGTACAATAAAGCATTATATTAGTGTTTAGCAAGATAATTTGATCAGGAAAATTAGATACCAACAAAGTTAGTAAAAACAGTATTTACAGACTGATACCATATCTATTTACTTATAATTAGTATTACCAATGTTAATTAAAGGCTTAATTATCAGATATAATGCATACATATGTGCCACTGGGCAGAATCACAGTAAACAGATAAAGTAATTCTCAATGGAAGACTCTTGTCTGGGATTATTGTTACATTTTAAGGTTCTAAAACTAACAGAATTTTGAATTCTAAATGATATATTTGCTAGTAAATCCTTTTTAGTCAAACTAGTCATAGCCATAAATATCTTAGTTCTAGGTTTTACAGGTAGAAGTCTGGATACCCCCTTGTATATTATGCGCACCTGGCTGAGACAAAAATAATTGGATATATTAAGACATTCCAAGGAGCTTTACCTAGAAATATTTAAAAATTACTAGAGTATAAAAGACCTATTATTCCCCATGATTTTTAACATAACTTTAAAAGAAAAACATAGCAGAACAAATAAAAAACTGTGAATCCCCCAAATCTGCCTCAATGACAGCAGTTACAAACATCAAAATAGATTTGCATCCATATATTATTTATAAACATTAATTTGCTTACTGGTTCTTTCATTATTTGCCAATAGCAAAAAAATTCTTTTCACTCAGATGTTGTGAATGGAGTTCCTCTTGCCTTATAGAAACATCCTATTCTTCTTTTGCAATGTCATCTCTTCTCTTCTATTACACCTTATTGTATTGTTACATTGCCTGTCTTTGTCTTTGCAATTAACTGCTTATGCTGCATTTGGGGAAAAGGTTTTTCTGTTAACTTTAGTTTGAAAAGTACTTCAGAGAAGAAATTTTGCACTGTTAGCATGTTCTAAGGCATGACCCAAATAAATATGATTGGGGTAATAGACCATAAACTGCGTAAGACTTCTAATTTTACTGAACATTTCTAAAGTATATTAACCCTTAAATAAGAACTTTAGTCCATCATGAGGTTTCTAAGATATAAATTTCTTTTCTTGTTACCAGTATTACCAACATTCTTCTCCCTAAATTGGAGATCCAGGGTTTTGATGGATGGACTGTTGAATAGATAAAGAGCTGTATGAATGTCCCTTTCCAAATAGTTACAGTCAATGTCCAAGTAGAAACCATGAATGAGTGGTATCTCTCAAGGGTCTTCACTGTTCAGTATCTCTTTGGAGATATTATTGCAGCCTTTAAGGAGGGCATATAAGAAAGGTGGAGAGAGACTTTTTACCAGTAGCTGAAGTGACAGGACAGTGGGGAAAGGTTTTAAACTCAAAAAGAGTAGGTTTAGATTGGGCTTAAGGAAGAAACTCCTGCGAACATGGTGAGACACTGGAAGAGGTAGGCCAGTGGTACCATGGATGCCGTGTCCTTAGTAATGTTCAAGTCAGGTTGCATAGGGCTTTCGACAACCTGATCTAGTGAATGGCATCCCTTTGCATGGAAAGAGGGTTGGACTAGAGGATATTTAAGGGTCCATTCCAGTCTAAACCATTGCAGTGGTTTCACGTTTGCCGAATTCTGTTTGTCAAATTTAGTGTAGTGGTTTAAGTTTTTTTTCTGCTGTGAGATAGGATTAGGAGAAAAAGGTAGTCAGGCCCACCTTAAAAGTACAAAGATAGATTTATTAACACATACTAAACCAAGAAAATAAGAATCAAAATGAAACTTTCAAAACACTCTTCCTCATCCACAAACTGTTCACTTTCACACAAAGAACATAAAGAGACAAAACCTGTGATTTTCAATCAGTTTCACCATTTAAAAATAATCTTTCATGAGTTCTTTAGGGAGAGGCATGTCTCTTAGTTTACCATGTAATTTCCCCCACTGACAACCTAGAACAATAGTTGTCTTCTGGGTTTTAACTGTCACAAAAATGTCCTCCTGGGGAAACCTGCTTTTGTGAAGTTCCCTCCCATTAGCAGTTTCCCAAGCTGTTTATGGTTCATGGGACCCATGCATACTGGGGAGTCATTTTTTAAAGATGAACAACTCAAAGTCAAAGGATTCTTCATCTCAGGGAACAGAGAGATCTTCTCACTTCTTCACTGGCGCAGAGGGCTTCTCATCTCTCTCTGTTCAAGCATCTCATGGGATCACAAGAATCACAACTACTTCACTCAGTCCATCACAGATACCTTGGCTCAAATCCACAAATCCAAACAACCATCTCCCCAAATGCATATTTTTTCCTATGATTTAAAGGGATAATCTACATATAGAGTTCATTACCATGGCTTAATCAGAGAAGTACTGCCTAAAATGGCAAACTCCTCAATCCCTTCTCTCAGTAGTCTTTTCGCTCTCTCTTCACTGACTGTCTATGCTGTGTTTCCTTATAGTTCAATCGCTTTGTCTTTTTACTCTCTCTCAGGGAAGGGTTAGAACTCCAGAAGTTTCATTTTGTGCCAAGAAAGAATTATTTTTCTTTTGCCTGCAGTGGTCATGTGATATCTGCCGGGTGGCAGCCACTAGGATTTCAAAGCCATGCCGATGGGGGAAGCTCAGAAACGGCAGCCAGGATCTCAGTAGTTAGGTAGGCTGATGGATGCCTCCCCCTCCACCTCTCAGTCTCATCTGGGGTGGCCTGGCCCAGCTGATGGCAGAAGCAAAGCCTGGCCAGGCCACATGCAGGCCCCAGGAGGGGCCACCCACACTGCAGAGGGGAGCCAGCACTGCCGAGCCCAGGGCTGCCAGATGTAAAAGTGCAGTCACTCCTCCCCTTTACTGGTAGCTGGGGTGGGAAGCCCAGAGGCACGGCCAGGGCCGGACCCATCGCTCCCCCAGGAAGGAGAAACGGTGGGCTTGTCAGCACGGCCAGGCCTTGGGCCGGCTCCCCATCCAACAGGGGGTAGTGACAGGTCCTGGCTGGCCTGGGCCACTACACAGAGCAGCTGCTGGGGCTGGTTGCTACCTGCTCCCCTGGCTGGAAGGAAAACGGTCGTCTTTGACACAATCAGGATTTTACATGGGTAGTCCCAAAGTCATAGTCTCCTTCCTCAGTGGTCAAACAATATGTCAGTATCTAAAAATTATCTTCTGATAGGTCCCTGTCTTTTTCAAAACAATTCCTATGCCCTGACTGGGAGCTGTTTCCACTTTAACTATAAAAAAAAAAAAAAAAAAAAAAAAAAAAAAAAAAAAAAAAAAAAAAAAAAAAGCTATGTTAACCCATGACAACCATTCTATGATTCCATGTCTATGGAAGACTAACATACCTGACATTAAAATATTCATTCAAACCACAGATTCAATACATTGCACATTCTGTATGTGCTTTGCTTCAAACACAAAATGTTGTTTAGCTTCAATAACTTTTAAGACCAACAAGAGTAATTAATTATTTGGACCTACAAACTTTTTACTTTTGAAGAGAAATGTTTATCCTAAGTCTAAAAATCTGATTTTTTTTTTATAGTACTCTCTGTATGTTCGAGTATGTAATTTAATGCCTAAATTCAGTCTGTATATTCAAGGTTATATTAAAGGTTGCAACTGCACTTCACTAACATTTCTTTCTTATTCTCTATTACCAAGAGTAGTAGACTTGTGAATATTGTGATTACCTTTTACAATTAAAGAGGCAGTCAAGATGCAAACTAATTACTACCTTAAAAATACACATGATGATATAAATTCTTCTTCCTTTCCAGTTATGAATATTATGAAATATCAACATGCAGTTCAGTTTTTCAAATATTCTATTTTTATTCTCTTCTTTGAGCAAGAAATAGGTTATCATCATATTTGGGATTTAATCTGTTCTTTTCAAGAAAAGTCGCCTTTTTGACCCTGGAAGTGTATGTATTAATGATTGTGACACCTATTTCACTAGACTCATTTAAATTCACTGCACATTTTTAATGCACATAGAAAAACTTGAGCATATTAATATATGTCTGGAAAATGTGCATTTTTTCCATAGTTGACTTGAGGGTCTGATTACTTTTGTAACAGTGAAGCCATCTGTGCGTTACAGTTTCATTCCATCATCTATACAGCTATAAGATTTCCTTCAGGCTGACTTATGGTTATACCTCAGAGTAACTCATTGGCTTTTAAATTAAAGTGTGCAGAAGGCTAAGAAGCCATCTGAAGGGAAGGCTAAGAAGCTGTCTGAGAGTTTCTTCTGCATTTTGTTCGACTTTGGACTTTGAGCAATTCAGAAGCTACACATTTGCTAATGGGGCAGAAAAAAAAAGAAAATAAAATCTGAGGGGTTCTGTTAATTGACAAAGATTCTGACATCTCAGAAATCTAAAACCACACTGATACTATTTGTTTTAGAACTTCAATAAATCTGATTTTTTTCTCAGCCACATAAATTAGTGTTTAAATATTAGTTTTAAAAACTTAAAAAATAATGTGTTTTTAGAAAATCATATTTTTTAATTAATGAAAACCTTTTATTTGAAATAATTTCCTTTAAAAATGTATTTCAGTGAAACAGATATCTGAGTTCATGTTTTATCAATCCAGTTACATTTTGCATTAATGAACTACTCTACTGGTGTGCTATTCAGATAAAAGAAGTATGATTTATCGTTATGAATGAACTGTAATATAGACTAAGAATATGAACTGCTCTTGTTTTGCATGTGGTTTCAGCATCCTTGGGAGGTTGTAAAGTATCAATAGCAGTTTTGCAGTTCCAATGTTTGTCAGAAACTACACCCCAGCCGCAAAGTTTTGTGTTTGGCCCTTCTGACCCTTCCCAGGACTTCCTCCATAGTACCAACATAACAGCAGCCCAGGTGAGGTCTCGTCATTGTTGAGTAGAGGGTAAATCTCACTTCTCCCAATCTGCTGATGATGCTCCTCCTGAGTGTTGAAACCCAGAGGCTCTTGACCTTTGTTACCACAAGGGTACATTTGCTGCCTTATGATAAAATTTTGGTTCACCAGCACTCCTACATCTTGCAAAGTTGCTTTCTAGTTAATTGAAAAAGCATTTTCCAGTTGGCACACAGATTTCTCCCTTCCCAGGTTAAGGGCTCTACATTGCTCTTTGTTGAACTTCCTGAGATTCTTGACAGTTCATTTCACTAACCTGTTCAGTTAATACACAAAAATAACATCGCAAATTGATTCCACAGTGCTCCACTTTTATCCTTACATAACACAAACCCACTTAACTTGAGATACTCACCATGTAGACCTCTATATAGAGGAACTAGACACTGTCCATAACCAGTAGAGAGAAGTACGTGTAAATGACCTCATTCAGAAGTATGCTTTCAGAAAAGGGCCTGTGAGTAAAGCCAAATTGTGTAAGTTTCTGTCCTTTTGCTGAAAAGGTGGACTGGACCATCTAGCACCAATGCTTACAGTTGAGTGAGATAAATGCCCAGTTTCTTTTACTTTCAGAATCATTTATATCCTTTAGTTGTTCAACCCTATCTCCATGGAGTGCACCCCTTTGGAGCTCAGTTAATCACTATGACATTCAACACTGCTTTTGAAAGGAAAATATTTAGGCTGATTCAGAAATTAGGCATCTTAAGTCCTGTGTTCATCACTGCATTTTACGTCCACAAGGCACATAGCTGTTTGCTATGCATGTCTACACACATAAACAGAAAAAATTGCATGTGTATCTACAAGCATATGCATATATGTGTTCTTCAATATTTTTACAAATGTTCTGGATGCAGAAATTGAATGTACATTAGCTAAGTTTGCAAATGATCCTTAACTAGAAGGAGATGTGGGCTCCCTCAAAGGTAAAGAGGTCTTACAGAGATATAGATATATCTAGAGAGCTGGACAATCACCAACCATATGAAATTTAACAAATCAAGTGTCAAATTTGTCACCTGGGGTGGGATAATCCTGGTTACACATGCAAAATGTGGGATGAGAGGATGGAGACCAGCCTTGCAGAAAGAATTCTGAGAAACTGGCTTGATGGCAAGATGAATATGGTTTAGATTTAGCTAGTCCTGTGAGGAGCATGGAGTTGGACTCAATGATCTTTGTTGGTACCTTCCAACTGGAGATATTCTTTGAATCTTTTCTACATAAACACATAGATAAAAGTATGTATGCACAGAAGTTAGACAAAGATAACTGTGCATGGTCCAAAGAATATTGGATTTTAATTCCTAGTAGGTTTTGAATGTTTCTTTTCCACTAGGAGCTAGTTATGGAGCAGCTCAATTTCAACTTATGGTAAAAAGGAAAATGAAAATGTTGTGCAACAAAGTCTGAGGCAAATATGATATTTAGAAATTGCAGTTCTAATCCCAAAGGATTGACAAATACAGCATAGGGAAGTTACTATTTTGATTTCCTATATCCAACAGCTTCAATCTCAGCGTCCCACATGATTCACAGGCCATTTTAACAATCAAAAAAACCCAGTCCCAAATACAAAAACCCCCCAACCAAAACCAAAACAAAAACAAAACAAAAAGAAGCACAAACAAAACAAAAAAAACCCACCAAACAAAAAAACCCAAATCAAAATAAAACAGATTAAAACAAAACAACAACCAAAAAAACCCCCACAAAACCCCAAATAAACAAAAGAAACCCCACAAAGAGATCCTCAGGCTTCTGTAGAACTGTATTTTTTCAGTCTAAGATCACAGTAGGTTTTCCTCATAGAGTCAAGAGAAGTCCCCCCTCTTTAAACCTTAGTTTAGGTCATTAATCAGATTCCATCAAACATTTCATTGTCTCTCTTTCTTCATCAGGTTCATGGAATGACAAAACTCTCAGCCTAATATTACTATCTTAAATCTCACATCACAACAACAAATTAATGATCAAACGTGATATTTTAGCATAGAGTTTAGTACTTTTTTCATGACAGGACCTGGAATATTTGATGTAGCATATGTAGAAGACGTCAAGACATTACACTGTGTTTCTCAGAATACTCAAAATTTCTTTGTTGCTATAGATTGGATGATATTATGAAATGGGCATGTATTTTCCCAATATTTAGAAGACATTTACAGTACAGTTGTCTTCATTTGGATAATATTACTCAAATCTATTTTATACTAAAGATATCCTTCTAATTATATGCTACTAATTCATATACCTTAATGGATTCTTTTTCCTATTTTATTGTTTACCATGCCTATAGAGCGTCAGAAATTAAACGCCTCTCTTCTTGTGGATAATTAGCTGTACAAATGAATCTCATTTTTAGAACTCAGCTACTCCATCCCTTCTTGAGAGTGGGGCTATTGTTATTTACATTGTTTTTTTTGACAGAGCTGCAATACATTTTCAGGAAATTCCAGAAATAATTAAAATAAAGAAGGATTTAATTAAAATTTGAGTCATGACATAAAAATAAACAAAGTGCAGACAAAATCATGAGTGAATTACTGTTCACACTGACACAGGATATATTTGTTAAAATTTCATACAATTTGCAAGGACAAGTATATGAGTTAGGAAAGATGAAAATCAGATGTTCTATGCAAATTTCATGTCTGTATTCTTGACAAAAATAGCCTGATATTGAATTTATTACTCAATCAAATAATCTCTTTCAAAGTTTTTTTTCAGTGTTACCTCCATGACTCCATGGCTTATATAGTGCATATTATTCACGTCCTACTTCAGAAAGAGAAGTTCCTTCTGCTTGTGTATGTAGTGCTATTGTGACAGTATGTATATGCTTCAGAATTTATTTTCAAACTTAGTGAATAGAGAAATTTTATCAGCCTCATATGACAAAGAAAGAATAATAAATACATAGATACTAATAAATACAAGATTATGATACATTAATATAATTTTTAATTAACCCTGATTGCCAATGCAACAAGTGTTTCAAGCTATTGAAACACTTGTTGCATTCCTATTGCCCTTTATTCCTTTTACTCCCCAAGCTTCCAAATTTGGATTACCTTTAATACTTCTTCTGCATCCTCAATAATTCTCTTCACACCTTCTAATTTTTTTAAATTAGTTTTCTCATTGATCAGTATATAAAGCCAGGTTGTGAACAAAATTAAATTCATTCCATCTAATTTTGTCCTTTACTAGTTCGATATCTAATCAGAGTCATAATTAATGAAAAGAGATACCACTCACCAGAGGGAGATTCAAACTGTCTCTCTTAAACATTTCTGTTAAAGAAATGTGAATTATGCAATTATGCTCTAGAAGTGCCTTGGACCTTAAAGAGAGCTTGGAGCTTGCTTGTATTACCCCTAAACACAGTAAACAAGCTCTGTCTTTACTGGGAAAAGTTTCGTTAGAAGCACTGAACAATGTGGGTGCAATCTGGACTACTTAGGAATCAGAGTATACACAGGTAAAGATAAACCCAAAAGCATCACTTAGAGAATTATTAGAAATTCTGGGAATTTTCTGGTTTTCCACATTTTTAAAATGTTCATACTTTTGTTTTTAAGTGCCCATTGTCTTCCAGGACAATTAGGTAAAAAATTCATAGACGTTTATCTTGTTCTGTCTATGTCCATTTCACATTTAATGTTTGCAGTTTCATGAATAGGGCACTATTGATTCCAAGCAAATGAAAAACAAACCTTGCCCTTAGTTTTATCTATTGGGGTCACTATTACAGGTCAACTAAATCTTGTAGTACTTTGATTAAAGTCAGTATTTCAGGAGGAAAATTTGCTTGTCTTCTAGCATAGCTTAATGAAGAAAACATGTCCTATCATACATTTTAGGAAATAAATATTCTGCTTATAATGAAGAACTGTATGTTTGCAAGTTTTATTAACAAAATGTTTTCCCATTTCATACAAGTTACTTTAAAAAATGCAAAGCACAGACCAAAATAATTAATATATTATACTTATTTTCATAAAAAAAACAATTATTTTGAAAATAAAATTTCATTGAGTGCTTATTTCTTTTTCTGTTGTATATAAGAATAAACAGCATGATCTTTAAAAACATAAATGAGATAAAATATCTCCAGCTTCTCCTCCTAACTGGATAGAGAAATATGTCAACATGGAAAATAAAAAAAAGTGCGACTACATGACATGAACATTGAAATGTTGGCTTAAACATTTAAAATGTATACAATCTCAAGGGAAAACATAGATAAATTTCCAAGACACAAGAACCAAAATGGATGATAAAGGAAGGACTCATAGTGATAATCAGGAAATACATTGGAAATTGCAAGATATAAATAAGATTTATAATAAAAAAGTTTCATGAGAAAATTAAAGTTCTTTGCTTTTAATGTGTTTTAAACATAGGAATAGACTTTGAAAGAAGAAAAAGAAAAGAAAAATAATTAGGCAGATAGGTATGGCTAAGTGGGGTATTTCAGAGTTTTTGTCACCACAACAGATTTGATTTCTTTTTTAATCAGAATTTCCTATGTTTAGATACTTCATTAACAATACTTGTTTTATTAAGTACCTATGAAAGGAAATGCCAGACTGTAATAATTAGTTTGAATACTTTCATACATCTACATTGTTGTTTTGCTATTACTTTGGCATAACAATATTTTAGTTATATAAAAGATTATTGCTTTTTTCTGCATTGAAGCTTAATTAATGAGAAATTATTTTCCTTTCCATTTTACTTAGGTTACTACTCACAGCCTTCCAAAAATGAACATACCTTCTAATAGTGTTATGCTCTTCTGCTTCAGGAGTTATGGTTTAAACAAACACATGTGAATCAAACTTGTCCAGTTTAGGAACTGAATCTGACTGTTATATAAATTTGCACTATTCAACACAGACATAATGAAATTTTGTATTCTAGTTGTGGCCCAGCATTTAAACTGAGCTAGAATCCAAGTCTTAGGCTTTGGTTCTCAGAGTTTTATGTACTGGGATTTTTGCAATTCAAGGTGCCACGTAAGGCAACCTGACATACTGACATAGTTGTGGTTTTTTTCAGGTTTTGGCATTGTTTTTTAAAATGATAATAATTAGTTTAATAATTCAGCTACCTTTGTCATTTTGGAAAGCAAATATTTGCCAGAGCATGGGTTTGTCCACTTGCATTCTACTATTCTTCTTATTCACTGAACTATGTAAAATGTGCCAAAGAGAAAATAAAAAATCTGTTTACTTGTTTTCCTCCATAGTATTAAAACATCAGAAATATTAAACACGTATTCAGGAAAAAATTAACCATTATTCCTCTTGGAAAACCTAATGACTATTTTATAACTCTATATTTTAAAAAGCCATATTGAAATCACATAAAAGTAAAATGAGTGTCTACTCTGTGCAAGAATAGATTGTCATGACAATAATAATAATATAACTTCATTACATATTTACAATTCATACAGCTATGGGATTTAAACAAGAGTATGTTTTTTACAGTCAGAATAAAGAATATTTTCAGATTTTTGTACAAATGTTCTCAGAATGCAATCAAAATATGGTCCAAGGTCATTCAAATGCTTTGAGATATTATTGAACAGAAGTTTCTCACATTGCTTCCTGTTCTTACCTGGCAGTTCTTCATCATAAATTCCTGTTTACCGTCACATTTCTCTGTTATAGTTACTCCTTTTGCTGAGCATGAATTTCATCTGAAGATCTGAAGAGGCTGGGCCTCTACTCTGTTTTTTTTAAAGTGGAGAATTTTTTGCTATTTTGGAAAAGAAGGTTAAGCTCCTCCTAAAGCCAGCCAGACCCACGCTGTAATGAAGTACCTGATCTTATCCCATGGGGTAGAACAACCACCATGGGCACACCACTCCTTCCAGCATGGATCACCAGGCACTGACACCTCAGAGTGTCTCTGCTTGATAAAAGCCAAACCCTCTCACTCAGCATTATGAAGCTAATTATAACACCAAAGAGAAAGCAATTTTAAGGGTATTACTAACTGAGTCTTTTAATTACTTAGATAATTTTTATTGTTACACTGGAATTAATTATGATAAAAAAATTAATTCCATATCAAGCCTATTATATTTCAGGGCACTATATCTTTAAAAAAAAATTCTTCATCTGTGATGTCTCTATAAGGGGTTGTTCTTTGGGGTGTCTCTTGCTGTCAATACTCTTTTGCAAGTGACTTGGCAAGCAGAAGAATGTAATAAGATCATAAAAGTAGTTTAAAAATTGTTGGGTATTTTTTTCTTTTCTCTTGCTTTTGATAAGATTTGCAGATGTGTGGGGGGGAAGGGTGGTTGGGGGGAAACTTTTTTGGTTTTGTTTTTGTCACTGTTTTTTGTTTGGCTGTTTGGGGGTTTTTGTTTGTCTTTTTTTTTTCTCTAACCTTATTCCTGGAACTATTGGAGTTATTGCTTTCTCAGGTTGCTTATGGCATTATTAAAAATGTGGACAAAGAATTCAAGAAAGATTTTTTGATTTTTTGGGGTTTTTTTGCCTACAGTTATGAGCTCCTATTTTTTTTTTTTTTTCCTGGTCTCCTGGAATGTCACTTTTCCTCTTAGACAGGGCAAATGTATTGTTTTGAAGTGAATTGTTTTGAAATGTATGAAGCATGCAGCAGTTTTATAACTGGGTATTGTCCGTTCTGGGAACAGAGATATGTTCAGAAGACATTAGGAAGTGCTGAGCATTTTCCTTGTGCCTGTTGCAGACCTGCCAGTGTCTGGCTGCTCAGCAGGTCTCCACTGGTGTTTAACTGGCTGGCTAAAGCCCTCAGGAGCAGAGAAGCTCACTGGAGTAATTACTTTGTGTAAGTCGTATATATTAGAAGAATTGCTGAATTGTTTTTCTGTAAAAATCAATGCGGCAATGGAGAAATCTATTGCCTCATTATTGTATACAATGTATAATTAATTATTGGCCTAATACTGCATACAAAATACAATTTTCCATGAGAATATGCATAAGTGTATCGATTGCTATAAGAAACAGAAGTGTTCATGCACTTCTCTCTTCAGCTAAGGTGCTTCTCTTATCTACAAACCTAAGCACTGGCCATTGACAAGTTGGTGCAAGCAACAGAAATGCCCTTAAATAATTGAGAATACAGCTAAAAAAACCAGCTAATGACACTTGAACTAGCAAAAAATACTGAGTTCAGGGGAATATGGATTTTTTTATGCAGATAAAATTGAGATCTTTGCTTCCTTGCCTTTCCTTCGATCACTGCAGGTGCACAAAAACAAACTGTATCTACCCCAGAAGGGGGCCCAGAGCAGGAACCAGAAAAATTGCAGAGTCTCACTTCAAAGATGGTCTATATGACAGGGCCTGGAGTCAGACAGGTGTGTTCAGTAAGAGTCCAAGACCTTGCAGAAAGTTTGTGTGGAAGATTCATGCTGTTTAAGAAAAGGAAAAGTGTGTGCAGCATGAGAAGTTCTCAGAGAGAGAGACCTACATTTTCAATGAAAATTAGGTCCTTTTTATACCATAGAGAAATAAGAGGGCTTAAGGCATCAGCGCTTTGAAAAGCCTATAGATGCTCTTCATGCCTATTTTTCACCTGTAAAAGTCCAGGGATGGATAAAGTTTTCTTTTCGTGATTTTTTTTTTCCAGATTGTTTCCAATTTTTCAGATGATAAGTTATCTTTTCATTTATGTGTAATGGTATCTCAGGATGTATGTGGTTTCTAGGTACCCAACCATACTTCAAAGGTGCCAGCTGCATTTTTCAGGGATGTTTCTGGTTCCCAGCTCCTGTTCCCAGGCTCACAGCTCCCTTGCTGGCAGGCAATTTCAGTATTTTCAAGAGACTTTTTTTTCTGTTCAGAATTTTTTCCCCTTCAAACCAGATCATTTTTATGGCTGCTCACATCACTGGGTAGAGCTGAATCTGGTAGAAATTATGTCTGTCTATATGTCTGTCTGCTTCTGCTCCTGCTTGTGGATCAGAGTATACCCACACATAAGACAGGACAAGGAGCAGTGATCAGGCACAGGGCTCAGTCCAGACAGACCAGTGGCTTGTTTATACAAAACCAGCCTTTTTTATTCCTTTCCACACCATACTGTTTCTTCCTACATAAACCTTGACCCTTCCTTTTCTTTGCCCTTGTCTCCATACAGTAAAAATACCCAGAACTGATATAGTCTAAGACCTTTACCTGGATCATATATGTTCCTTTAATGGTATCAGTGTTGTGATTACTGAGTAACGGATGGTTTTTCAAAGATGATCAATGCCTCCCTTCTTCTGTCTGTAACATTTGGCCATTTAGTGCAAATCTCCTTTAGCCATCTCTGAAATCTGCTCCCTCATGGAGACATCTGTAGCTTTTTTCAGCGTCTTTCTGTGTTATGACCATGTACCAATTTTTGTGTCAAGTCAAGAAACTTATGAGAGTTTCAGTTAGTTAAACTTCAGCCTGAAGTCTAGTCATTTGCCTTCACACGTCAGTCAACACTGGTGTTCAAAGTAAGGTGGTACAAAACCCACTGTACATAAGTAAAATATAATAATTTACAATAATCCAGTGATTTTCCACAAAATTCATTGGTTTATATAAAATGAGTACTGTGTTCAGGACATTCTACTTTACTTTCTGCATGGCCATAGTTTCCAAATTTTAATTTTTTGTGGTAGAAATATTGAAAGATTTTTTAGATAATTTAAGGGAAAATTTACTAACAAGTGAAAAGTACTTAGTAGTTTAAATATCAGTGTAGCATAAAATCAGCTAGATTTTTTCAATTTGAAAAATATGGGAAAAGCTATATTTGGATTCAGACCAAGAGTCTATATAACTTAATGTCCTGAACCTCACAATAGTTGGGAGCAGGTGCTTACAGAAGAGGCATTTACGATTCTTTTCATATTTCCAGCAGTTTTGGGCTCTGAGAACTTCCTTACCCTGGTAAAGAAATTTTTTCCCATTTTAGTAGTCTTCAAAAGCTTGCTCTTCCAGTCACTGTTGTTTCCCCCTCTGAACTTTTACTGTGGAGAGCATAATGAATGATAAGAGACATGGCAGTTCAGATCTTAATTGTCTAAAGATTTATTCAAGTAAAAGTTTTCAGCAAAGAGGGTGATTATTCCCAGTCACCCTCACTCACTCCATACATGCAGTGTAGATACTCTTTGACAGCCTTCCCCAAGCAACAACTCCTTGTGAATCCCTGCAAGTGCACCCTCTGACCTGGCAGGTGCCCTGTGGGACAGTGCATTGTGATTCCTCCTGGGTCCTCCATGCAGTAAGACACAGCTATAGTCTGACCATGGAGATCAGACATGCATCTCTCAAGGCTGGCCTCTCCTGGTGTTAGTCACCCCTTCACAGTGCACTGGTGCCATATTCTGAAGAGGATGAAAAGTGAAAGGTGTATTTTCCCTTTGGGACTGCATCCTCATATGATTAGGCCAAATGACATTTCCTGTCACACCAGCTGGCACTCTGCTCAGACTGTCACTCCATATTCTGCCATTATGGCAGAAGCATAATATTTTTGCTTAACAAACTTCTATTCCATCATCACCTTATTGTCAGGATAGTTTCAAGCAATGAACATTATAGCTAACACTTTATGCATGGAAACTTAGCTGCTTTCAGAAGAAAAATCCAAGGGAACATCCAGGTCAGCTTTTTGTATCAGCAATACCCTTTGGCAAGGATTTCCATGCATTTGCTACACTTTTCATGCAGACACATTTCATTCTTTCCTGTTTTGAACCCAGAGGCCTTTTGATGGCCCCTAGTTCTTCTCTATGGCTTTGTACTTTCTTCACCGTACAACCCTGTACTCAAGTTTTTATAGAAATCCAGCATATATCCTTCCCAAAACCAATATAATTTTTAGAGTGAAGAGTATTAGGATTCAGAGTTTTTTCTACAAGGTAGTAATAGGAATTTTTTTTCTGCTCTTCATTTTACATTTCTTCCTCTCAAAATATTATTTGAGCGAGAAATTAGTTAATTCTTCAAAATGTGTGTAAACTATAGATTCTAATCTTTTTAAATCCTGAAAAATCTCACTCATTGTTGGATAAATCTTATTTTATACTGGACCTGAAAAAACAACTTGATCAGTTAAACCTAATGCAGTGGTTTCACATTCGCTGATTTTTTGTTCCCCAAAATTAGTGTAGTGGTCTGAGTGCTCACTAGAATTATTTACTCTTTTTCTGCTGTGAGATAGGATTACGAGAAAACAAATCAAGCCCAAATCCTAAAAGGTATAAAGATAGGTTTATTAACAAAACTACAAGAAAGGAAAAAAATAATAAGAATTAGAATGAAACCTTCAAAACACATTCTTCTCCCCGAACAGCTTCTTTTCTTTCTCACAGGTGATGTACAAAGGCAAAACTCAGAGCTCTAGGTCAGTAGTACTTACAGTCTTTCATCAGTCTATTTAGAGAAAGAACTTTCTTTTGGTCTGTTGTAACTTTCCACAAGAAAGAAACTGTCTGCTTGTGGCTTTTAACTCTCACAAAAGCAGCTGCCCTGGGAAATCTGCAGTTGTGAACCTCCCATATCACGCAGCATTTCCTGCGGCTCATGAACACTCATGCGGTATTATTTAAAGATGAACAGTTCCAAAGGCAAAGGGTTTTCTTCACTATTTCTTCACTATTTCTAATCATCTCAAGAAACAGAAGGCTTCTTTTTCTGAGGGCAGAGGGCTTCTATCTTTCTCTCTAGCTTCCTCTGTTCAAACTTCTGCATTAGAGCGCAGCTATTTCAATATTTATTTAGTCAATCACAAATGCCTTTGCATAGCTCTACAACTTAAATAGTCTCGTCATCTCCCCAAATGCTTTTTCCCCCCATAATTTAAAGGGATATTCTAGCATATTACAGTCTGTTACCATGGCTCACAAAAGACTTTCAGCCCAAAAACTATTCTCCTTGGAATATGAAAAGTATATTAGATATCACTTGGAAACTGAAAAGTGCTTACATTTCTATTTCTTTAAGAAAATTGAAACTCCTAGGAGTTTTACCCATAAATGGCTTAGAGAAGAAAAGACTTTAATGTTTAAGTCAGAAAATATTGAGTTAAAGGTAGTACACATTAACAGTAGAGATTTATAAATTCCACAGCCCTGGTAAGAATTTCAACTAATACTCTGAAATCACCCAATAGAATATAAATCACTTTAAAATTGGCCTACTTAGATTTCACTTTCTCCAGAGGACTACTTTTTTTAATTTGATTTTTATATATTTGTCTTTTTTCAGGCTAATGTTTTTAGGAGAAAAAATGTATTATTTATTGCTTTATTATTATTATAATCACTTTCAATTCTTAAAAATTTGGGTTTAGTACTATGTATCATAGATTTGAAGTAGAATTTTGCCCATTAATGCTATTGAATGAACTTAACAAAGTTCAATAGCAAATGAGGAGTTTTGCTATGATGAAAGTAGTAATTATACTGACTTGATGTACAGTAATGAAGAACATCTGCATGTAATCATTTCCAGCTTTCTTCATGATTCAATAAACATGGGGTTTATATGCACACAAATTCTTTCCCAACTTTGACATTAAGTAAACATTATTTGTGCTAACTTGAAAATTGTTGGTTCTATTTGTAATTTCTTTGTAATTTGATGTGTAATTTGTCTCTAAAGATCAGTGTCTCCCCTGCTGGTAGACAACTGAAGCAACAATGCAAGCAGTGGTGAACAATTTCATATTCACATTCATTACTTCAAAACTTGATTTCTGTCATTTTCTGGGCAAAATGACCGAGGTTTCTCAGTATCCTTGTTGGTAAAACATACAACTGCTTTTCTCCTCAACAAAATTCACTTACCTGAATATGATGTACCAGCTCTTTTAGTCTCTCACAGGTTCATCTTTTCAACTTACTTTTTCAGGAAAAAAAAATTTAAACCTTCAGATTTTAGGCATCTTTTACTTCAAAATATACATTGAAGATAAAAATATTTCAATGTTGTCTTGGGTTCAAAGCAAGATGTATTTTTTTTTCCCCATCTGTTGAAACTGGTTGAGGAGGTATTTCTGTCCTCATGGCTCCTGGGGAAGGTGGCAGGTGTCTTCTGTTAATAGGCCAGCTGTTAAAACCTGGTAGATAAATATTCCTTATCTCTTCCAGGACCCATCCTCCCTCTGGGGGATGTCTACTGTTAATGGGCCATTAAGGCTCACTGCATGACTAATAAAATTACATCGTCCCATTGTGAGATGCTCCACCCACTGGGAGGAACCAAACATCCCTATCTGTATAAAAAAAACCAAAAAACCCTGAGAGTCAGACCACCAGGACAGCCTGTTTTCCACTGGATTCCCAGAGGAAGATCAGACTCATATCGTCACTACTGGACCCATCTATAGGATAATCTCTGTTCCAACAGAACCACAGCTCTCACTCCAGGAGGGCTTAATTGGACTGCTCCCAACAGCCTGACCAACAGGGTGTCAGGTTGTATTCTGTGTTTCTAGGATTTTTTATTTTTTTTGCTTGGGTTTTTTTGTACTACTACATGTGCATTTTTAATATTCCTAGCAAAGGGCTGTTAGTCCTATTCTCATATCTTTGCCTGAAATCTCCTTAATTTCAAAATTATAATAATTTGGAAAGGGAGGGTTTACATTCTCTGTTCCAAGGGAAGCTCCAGCTTTCCCTGGCAGATATTTGTCTTTCCAAATCAAGGCAAATGTTTACATAATTCCTAGTTTTAGAGGCTCAAAGCCTGAGACAATCAGTGTTACAATACTTCAGATTATGTGCATTACATATAGTTTTTTTAAAATAACCTGGTTTTAATTTAAAAATAAATCTCTCCTACTTTTTTTTTAATGAAATAATGGGTGCTGTGTCAAAATTACTTTATATATTTTCCTGCAAAAGTTATCTGCCAACAATTTGTTATTTCTGACTGATTCGTTTTTTAAGATATTTTTTCCTGCAAACCTAGTATGACATTTCAACCTCATTTTGCTACAGTCATATGTCAGAGGATGCACTGATTTGTCAGCAAAGGTTTATTTCTGAAGGAAAATTTGCTTTGACAATAATAGAACAAAAAAGAGAACATTCTTTGTTAGAAAAGGATTTTAGAATATATAGTATTAGCTCAAGAAGATCCATCAAGTAGGGACAGAAATAGATTCTCTGTGAAGTAATAAGTTATACTTTTCCCAATGAAATATCAGAAGAGTAATTATAATCCTATTAATAATAAAAAACCCCAAACAACAACATTTTTTATTCTTCCTCAGCTTGAGCAAAACCTTATTTAATTCTAAATTAATTTAAGAACTTTTTACTGGCAGAACAAAGGAGCTATTAAATTCTGGAGAAGAAAAATAAAGGTTAATAAGTGAAAAAAAGTTTCAATTTGCTTTACAATAGCTCTTAAGACTCAAACTCGAGTGAAGAAAATTAGAAACTTTAAAAGGCTTTTCTAATGCATGGGGTTTTTTTGTCCAGAGTTTATTTGAGGGAAATGGTAATATTCACAGTATAGTGAGTACCAGAAGCTGTACTTATTTTGCTGAATGCTCATAACGAGTATGCCATATTTCATATTTTTTCAATTTTGCTCTGTTCAGAACTTAAATGCTTTTCCAGCATATTCTTTAAAGAAGTTTTAAAATGTCTGATTGCTGAAGACAAGCCCTAAGTGTATAGCAAACATTTTTTTCTTTCTCCAAGAGTGTTTGTCAACTACTCACTATGAAGCAACCTAGAAAATTTTCCCTGGCAGTCTGACTAACAGTGAACTTTGTAGAGTTTTGTAATAGGTAGCAGAGAATATTTCTAACAGATCATATAAAGTGAAAAGAATTTTATTGAGAAGACCAGCTAGAAGGGTTTTACTAGAATTGTTGCATGACAATGAAAGATGACACTGTCAAATAATTGTACTTTTCACCAGTTTTTGGCAACAGCTGAGTGGTGGCCTGCCTTTCCATTACAGAGTAAGATGACTTAAGAACAAATCAGATTTTCTTTAAAAGTATATGCTTTGAGATTTAGCACTCTTATCACTGACTAACAATTTCTGTGGGATGTGGCTTGCAGAGAATTTACTATTAAGAATTTTAATTTCTTTTCTACAAGAAAAATATTATAACATTACAGAATTCTTTTCCTGATGCCAGTAAGTAATAGTTTTTATCACTTGAATTCTTAGGTAATCCAGAGATGGACTCAGATTCAAATTCAGATACTTACACCAGGTCCTTCATAAGATAGATTTGAAATAAAAATTAAGTTTCAGACTAGTTATACTCACACTAAAACCAACAGATATTGATTACAAGCTTGTCAATACAGTGATATTTAGTGAGCTTTTCAGGAGACAAAAAGTTTTTTAATTGTTTAATATCAACAGATGGCCAATTATATCTCTTCTGGCCCTCAGCTTCCACTCTATTAGCATATAAGTTCTCCAACAGAGAAATCTTATCTGTTAGACTGATGTGCATGTCTTGGATATATCAGAAAAGTACCAGATTCCTTTGCTGATGCCCAAGTCTCCACTCAAACCCTAAATCTTTGAAGAAAACCCAAACCAAAATCAAGACCATTGAGCTTCAGCTGCATTTACAGCTGAATTCAATGTCCATGCAGTTGTTGTTTAAATTAATTGAAAACAATTTACTTGAAATTATGGTAAATTCAAAGTATTATGGCCATTGATATTGAGGTGAATTTCACAGGGATTTTGATATCTTGAACACAGAAATCTATATTTGAAATTACTTGTCCCTCTATAGAAAATGTAATATGACAGGTGTGTTTAGGAAAATATTGCTTAGGCCTCTGTAAATAAGTAAACAAAAAATTTAGTTTTTCTCAGAATTGATTATGAACAGAGTTCAGAAAATTTGGATTTGTATACTTATTAGGCGAGATTAATACGTATATACAAAATCTGGACAGGTCTGAGGCTTTATGTTTAGGCTGTTGATTTAATATGATTTTTATGATTCATGCTCACATAATTGAGAATCATACAGTTCTGAAATTTTAAAGCAACAAGTGCAGAAATGTGCATGGCAGTTCATAGGCAGTGTTTAGGCACCTAATTATTCTGGGAATTAGGATTGTCAAAGAACATCGATGAGCCCAGTCCTGCAAATAAGTGAGGATAGCTACAGGAGGCTCCCAGCTTCCAACAAACTACAGAAGTGTCTAAGAAGTTCTGTCACTTACTCCTGATGAAACAGTTCTTTGAGCTTTTGTTCCACCCTAACAAAGGAGGGGCAGTGCCCTTTCAGCAGGTGCTGCAGAGAGGAGGGTGTTACTGCAAGTCAACAAAAGCAGTGATTTTCACAGAAAAGTGCCTAAGGCCCCTTGCTGATATTGAAGAAGTGGTGTCCTTGCTTGCAAGTGTGTGCTGGGGGAAAAATCTGCATTGCCAAGTAGCTGCTGGAGGAGCTCAGTGGACGCACAACACTGAAGATATTGTGAGTCTGTTGTTGAGGTTGTCTGGATATTCCTTACAATGCTGCAGCGACAATAGCCTAAATGCTCAGCTGTACTGAAGAAGACACAGGCAGTCTGTGCTCTCTGAGCTGGGAAATGGACACTCCCATAATGGAAAAGTCTGGGACCTTTTCATTACTATCACCTAAATTAATTCTTGTAGGACAATCTATATAGCAGTGTATGTGAAACTACAGAAGAGCTTCAGTGTCCTGGTAGCACACGAGGGGCTGCAAGCTGTGGTCAAGGATGCACCCAAGCAGGCTGTATAGCAGCACCAAGAGGAAAGTGAGTGAGTGACAGCAGTGGGAGACTCAAGGGAACGGAGGCTGCCATCTGCTGACCTAACCTATTTTCTTGTAAGATTTACTGCTCAGATCTGGAAAGCTGTGAACAGACTGATAAGACTGTCCTTGATTCTCCTCCACATAAGCATCAACTTTATTGTCAGGGCAGGCCTGATGAATAGCAATTGTGAACATGAGGCACTGGGGATGCGGATCAAGGGCGTGGGGACCCAGGTGGTTTTCTCCTCAATGCTGCAGGTGAGGGGGAAGGGCTTGAGGAGCAGAGAGGAAGAATGGGATGTTTCTGCTGGTCAACAATCAGCTGCATGCTTTGTAGAGATAACAAAGGTTTTGCTTTTATGACTGAGGCACACTTATTGATGTTCAAGAAAACAGAGTTAAGAAGAGGTAGGATTGAACTGACCAAATGGGAAAAAACTTTTGTCAATGGGATGGCTAGACTGTTCAGAACAGCTTTAAACTAGGAGCTTAAAGTTTAAACTAGGAGTGGGACATGGCATTCTGCTATCATATAGGAAAGTGGTGGGGCATCTGGGAAAGCAAAACACTCTTAGCTCTTTTGTATTTTTCTTCTGTGTTCCCATTCTTGTTCCACTGAGATTATGCCTTCATTCCTTTTTGCTAATTTACAACTTATTCTGTTTCTCAGTTGAAAATAGACAAGATAATAAATCTTAAAACCTAGAAAATTAAGTATGGTCAATTCGAACTAAATCTACTATTGTGTTGTATAACAAGAAGTGTGTTTGGGTCTGGCTTTCTACAGTGTTCTTAATCACTTCCTGTTTTATCAATAGTTTACTATGTTTATATATCCCTAAGTCAATCACCTCTCTTCCCCAATTTATATAATAATTTGGCTATAAAACAAAAGCAGAGCATCAACACTTTCTTTTCTCTTTTTCCTGACACCTTTCTGACTGAAAGACCTAATACTTTGTTGGGTTTTTTTTTCCCATATTCTCTATTGGAGACAGCATCTATAACAAAGAAGTTTGAGTCCAGAGGCTTGGCTAACCAAATTTTGAACTGCAACATGGAAACAGAGGAACTTTCATAGAAACCAGTAATTTGCCTCCCAAAGATGATGGCATGATCAAAGAAAACGTTTGATTTCTTTTTTTTGGATATTTCTGGAAAAGTCTCCTTTGTTTTGTGATAAAATAACACAGAAATATAACATGTAAAAACAAGTAATACAAATACCAAAAAAAATTCCCCATCAAAACCAAAGAAAAATTTCACCTATTAAACTTCTGTCCTATGACATTTCTCACTTCCTCTTGTAATCATGCTGAAGTGCACTTCTAGTTATCATGGCTTAATTACAGGATAGGTGATAATTTTCCAGTTAGAAGCAAATATTTAATTGCATCAGTCACTTATTTTTGCTAAAGAACTTGCTCAAGTTTTTGCGCTGTAAAACTTACGCCTAAAAAACAGTCTAGGGATACAAATTCACTCTTTTTTGTGGTTTTTTTTTTTTTTTCCTTAACTCTTGCTTTCATGGAAAATCAGAAACATCAACACTCAAATCTCCACATGCTCTCCAGTTACATGCCATCTACAGGGAGTCTGGTAAAAATCTCATGTATCTAGTTATTAAGATTCTGAGCATAATGTGAGTGCACACAGTAATGAACACTAGAAATCTCCTTAAGAATGAAAAATGCCTTGGTGTCAGAACATTCTTCAACGAGAGCCTGCAAACTCTCGCCATCACCTGCAGGTCTCAGGGAAACCAGGCTTCACTAGGTTACTGTGTACATACCATGTGCTGTTAACTGTAGACAAGGTTCTAGTAACTTCTTTGAAGTGAATCTGATTTATTTTTACCTTCTTGCAAAGCTGATGTTGATTTCTGGATGCTTGCATTCATATCGGAATATACTTTTATTTTATTGGTAGCCTCCTAATGTACCGTTTAACACCATATCTAAATTATTCTTTTGTCTTTTTGCTAACCAAATAACACCCCTTCTGGTCACATGTAAATCTCCAGGATCACTCTATTGTTATTGTTGCATTTTTAACAAAGTATTTCTCTCCTTTTCTGTGTTAGTATATTTTCACTTTCACAACCTAGCTCTTAAAACCTATCCTTCAGGAATAAAAAAAAAAAAAAAAAACAACAAAAAACAAACCACCATAATTATTGGCATTTAACATTGTGTACCCAGAAGCACTTTGAACTAAAGTAGCAATAGCATCTCAAATATAAATATTTCTGCTACTAAAAGCTTTAGATAGCAATGTTTTTTACAATTCTGTTACCAAACTTGTCATTCTAATGTCCACCCTAAAATTTGAAACGGTCTCATTTTATTTTCACAGCCTTGAGTTTAAGTCTTACAGATATGAAGTGGGTTGCAGGCACCTGCTATATATAATACATTTTATTTACTTTTAATAAGATTTTGGCAAGGACTGGGAGGCAGATCTCATTCCAGCTTACTCTTCTGTCAGATATTTGAAAGAAAAAATGCATAATCTAATTTGTCATGTTTTTCATATCAGATTTATTTATATGTATCAGACTCTCACCTCCATGAAACTTCTATCACCCCTGTGGTGTTGTAGATAATAGCTCTGTGTGAAATTATATTTGGCCAATATATTTTTAGCAATAAAAAAGACCTATAGTTCATCATTATGAGTACTACTTCAATTGCACAATGTAAGATATTAATCCTCAGTGCTGTATCCTGTTTGGCCATATTGCAACTATTGCTTTACATTTTTTTTATTTCTTAGATACTTTGAAAAGATTGTGTCAACAGTTTGAAGACTGAATAAAGTAAAGTAAATAATGAGTTTAATTGCTGAAGGAAACAGCTTCTTCCATACTAAGGGTGAAACTCTTCTGCCTAACAATAAATATCTGGTGTGCTTTAATATTCCCTAAGCTGTGCTATTTACTGTGTATTGTTCTTCTAGATGAGCACATGTCTCTGTAGGTTCTTCATCATAATTGACAGCCTTTGTAGTTGTCTCTCATACCTTAAAGCAGCTTGATGAAGCAGTGACAATGTTTGGAGGACTTGACTGTAGCTCAACTATACACTATTTGATGGCTATGTTGGATATTTTATTTTGCATACAGCACTCAGATTTACAATCTGTGTTAGTAGGAAATTAGAATAATAATTAGATAATATGTCATTTGTTGTTGTCCAGCACTGGAAGAACAGATATTAAAAGAAGAAGGAATAACAAGAAAAAAAACTGGCCAATATCCTGAAACAAGTTTGTGGTATGTGCTGTTTTAACTCTTTAAAGGAAACATTTCCAGATTATTTGCCCTTATTATGCATTGCAGCTTCTTTCTCTATGAAAAGAATAAAAACAAGCTCAGAAGTTCTTATGGTAAATTTCTGTAAAAAAATTGAATAATTTGGTTTTTGAGAAAATTTGGTAGAACATTCCCTCCCAAGAAGTCTGGGATAAAACCAGTTAATCCTCTGACACAGAGAATATCTGGAACTTCAAGAAGGAAAAGGATCTGTAGTCCTTCCAAAGGACGAAATCAAGACTCTAAGAACCAGAGGAACTCTCTGCTAATTTTCAAGTGTTTAAGCTTATTTAACACTCTGTGAGTGTGTGTGAAATGAATGACAAAAGTGACAAATGATTGTATTATAAGAACATTATTTGACCCTCAACTATTTTTAAATTGGCATTCAGGTATCAGAAACATAGACCAGATGTTCTAAACAGATGAAAGCAGCAGTTGACTCAGAACCTGTTACACTAATGGCTTGACAACTACTGTTTTAGATGGAGGTTTAACTCTTATTTGGAATTTTTATTTACTCACCAAACACAATTATCACAATTTAAAATGAAGAGTTAAACCAAAATTCTTAATTAGATCACCTTGGAAATTTTTTCTATGTGACTTCAATAGGATGAGTCATATAGACTCCAAACTGATTTTATTTGTCCAACAAAATAAAGCTTTAAATACTTTTTAATTTCTTTTGCCTTTAGGACCTCAAGCTCAGAGTTCCACCATTATCACTATAAATTTTTGAAATTGCAGTGTTAGGAATTAATGAAAGACATAGTTTATCAACATACAGTTTACCCTTTTGGGTTTCAGTTTCTTCATTTATTTTAATTAATTTTATTGTTACCAGTAATCTCATAAACTTTATCTTAAATTTATTGCTGCTTTCTGTGGCAGTGACAGCATTATTTGTTAGTTTAGTTGAAAGATGTCAGGATTTCATTTAAGCAGCACTAGATGGTTGACCATCACATTGAATGTGACTTTGATATAAAAAAGTCATATTGTAGTGTACAGAAATAGTCTACCAAGTATTACGTGTCTGTATCTAACCTCTCTTTATATTTCCTGATATATTATGCTGTGCTATCTTGTAGTTTATTTGTTCTACAGGAACATCAGGTAAACCAATGCAACAAATCACAAAATATTCAATGATTATGTGTTTACATGCATACAAGTAATGGAATTTTCTGACTCAGAATGCTTGTGAGGATTTTTTTTTTATTTCATATTGCTCCATTTTCTGAGAACTTCTTGCATTTTGCTGGTTATTCTGTTAATTCTTCTACAGATATCTGAGTTATGAGATTTTTCAACAGGGAACTTGAAGGCACAATACTGGCATTTGTGATGGGTTTCCTTGTACAGCTGTGTCTATGATAAAACAGTGCAGGTTTCCCATGCTTGAAATACTACAGTGATTCTTTAAAGTTTAAAATACTACATAATTTATGAAGGCTTCACAATGAATTGTTTGGCAGATGTGAAAGATAGGTTATGTAATCACTTCATTCTCAACAGAAAATAAAGGCAAGAATTTAGAAGGAGGAAAAAAAAGAGCAGATTTTTGCTAATATCCTTTGCAAACTTATGAAGTGTATTTCATGCTGCTATGTGCCAGCATAATTTGTTCTCTTCTGGGACAGATTTTTGTCTTTAGTTTTGTCTTAAATTGGAACAATAATGACAGGATAAATACTTAGTTTTCTTGGTCTTATAGAATAGGAAAACGATAGGCGTAAGAAGATGACAGAGCTAATACTGTACTTTGCACATCACTATCAGCGCAATGAATGAATGAACTGAGATTACAGGGTAATATCCTGCTTTGAAACACTGAGATACTCTATCATTATTGTTACCTTCTTTGACGTTGTTCAGCCTCAGTGAAGATGACTGCAAAAATAGTTCAAATAATGTATTAATCAAATGTGCTGCAAAAATGCATAAAATGCAATGAATGTAAAGCCAAAATAGTATGTTAAAGGTTCTTTTAGGTTTGTAGCTTGAACTTGTTTATTTGTCTTCTCCCTTTTTCTGACAGTAAAATGCCCAATTTTGCTCTTTTTTTTCACAGAAAGAAATGTTTATATTTCACAGTGCAACAAGATGCCTAACTAAAAATCATTGCCTATTATTTTAACATGAATAGACCAAACTATTACCAAGAAAAAATAATCATGTGTTCCAGTTAATTATTCATCTAA
This sequence comes from Cettia cetti, assembly GCA_013401135.1. Taxonomy (NCBI): domain Eukaryota; kingdom Metazoa; phylum Chordata; class Aves; order Passeriformes; family Sylviidae; genus Cettia; species Cettia cetti. The sequence goes on along the minus strand of VZUI01045294.1, from coordinate 49,454 downwards.
TTAAATGATATTTCCATATTGTAGTTCTTATAGCAAAATTGTGATTAATGATTTAATTTTTAATGTAACTTTTCCTGTTTGAAATAGATTCTTGAGGTCTTCAGCTTGTAGTAGTAACAAAAAATAATTGATAAACATCCTTCATTTATCTTAGTGAAATTCTAACTCCCCATCTCTCTCATTTTTGCAAAAGAATACTGTCAGAATTATCCAAATTCATTTTAGTATATGTATGTATAGTCATTCTTTCTTCTGTTTCTGCTAGAAAACATTGTAGTGAAACACTGAAATGATTTGCCGAGAAAGATTGTGTTATTTCTATTCCTGGACATATTCAGAGCTCAGTTGGACAAGGCCAGACCTGATTTTGTTTTGACCTGTTTTTGGTTGCACCTGTTGAGAGCTCTCAGAGATTCCTTCCAATCTCACTGATTCTAATTCTTTAAACAACACTGATATTACTGTTACAGTTTATTGCTACTGGTGATACTTTACAATTAAATACCAATACTGACAACAATTTACTATTTGCTGACACTGTTACTAGTAGTTTCTGGCTTAATAAGAATGCAAAAGAATTATGAGGAAGAAATGAAAAAAATATGATCAACAAATAAGAAAGGTAAAGCTTAAAGTTAAATTCACCACAGGTCTAACCATTCATTTCATTTGACATTCCTCTAATATCACACTATATTTTCATTTTTTGTTTCTCATATTATTTAGTGATTGCATTGAGAAATGAGTGAAATTTTTGAAAGTCTGTAACTGTAGTAACAGTGTGCATGAGTTTTTAATCTGTCTGCTGGGTCACCCTACAAAAAGTACTCAGAGGCTGAGATTTTTCCAGCAGTTTGTTATATGATCACATTTGATATTGCAGTCATGAACTTCTGAATAATCCTGTTTTCTTGACTTTAGGGTTCTCTTAATAAAGGAGAAAATCTTTATGTAGATTTCATCCTTGGAGGTATATGCGCAAAAGTATCTTGTCATCACTCTCTTTCCTAAAGAGGAGAAAATTGTCCAGGAATGCTCTCATTGTCATTCATACAAAATGCATGTCATCCCTAATTGACATGTAAAGCCTATTGATATAATGCTAAGCTAACAACCTGTTTAGAGCTTACCTGCACTGACATGAAAGACTGAAAGTAGATAGAGTGGGTTTTTTTTCTTTTTTCTTGTTAGCAGAATCTTGCTGTTATGGAAAATTTCAGGAAAAAAAAAAAATCAGTATTGAAGACCCTAAAGAAATTACAGAATTACAGAATAAACTGAGTTAGATGGGACCTACAAGGATCATCTAGTCCAATCATTCACTTAGAAATATTTCTAAGATGTATTTCTACCCTAAGGAAGTATTATAAAAGGTTTCAGAAGCTCTTGTATCAAATTCTGTTCATTTTGAGATTGTAATTTCCTGATGAGAGTTTTAAGTGAGAAGACTGCCTGATCTGGAATTGATTTATTTCAGTCCATCTTAATCTAGCCACTTCATTTTATATGAAAAAATAAGTACAAATTGTCTGAACTTTACTGACGTAATGGATATATCTTACTAATAAATGTAGCTGCATATGGATCTGGGTATTTACATAAGGTATGAGAACAAAAGCTGAGTTAATGTTTCCATCTATACTTTCAGGTAGTTCTTCTAAGCTTTCCCTTTCCTCTCAATAAATAGAAATCTCCTTTAAATGCAGCAGCCACTTATATAATTCATGGTTTTCATTCTGTGTTTTGGAATTTTTTGATTGTGTTACTGGAGAATTAAAACTGCATTTGACATAGTATGTGGCATTTAATATATCTAAGGCAGACATTACGATGACACAAAATGCATGCACAATATGCATTCTAAATAGTGTATTCAGTCAGTAAAGATATGATCATAATTGCATTTCCTGTTGTGTTCGGAAAAACAACATTTTCTTATTGGCTTAGAAAAACATATCATTTATCTGAACTCTGTAGATGCGTTTAGAAGAAGCCATGCATTATTTTTAATGTATAACATCTGAGATGGTAATATGTGTTAAGATAAGAGGCTTCTGTAAAATATTACCTTTGTTAACATTGTGTCCATAGACATTCTTTGGTACTTTTATTGTTGTGAAAATTAAATCAATTACTGAATAAATATATATTAAGCTTGAGGGAGCCTAGTTATCATGCAAACATTTGAAAATCTATTGATTTTGGTACCTTCAAATGTTTTATTGCTTCCTATTGGTTTTAGTTATCTGTTTTTAAATCTGGTAGATGCAATCCTGACTGAATCTTACATTATTTTATTTTTATTTACCCTTGCTCTCAGTGAGAGGCAAGGGGAGGGGGAGGAGAGGCAAGGAGAATGTGAGGCAAGGAGAGAAAAAAATCATGTGATTATTTAATTTTTTTAGATTTAAAGAGAATTTTACCCAAAAATCTGTATTTGTACAGCATTCATGAGAAGCAATGCATGGGGTAATAGCTGGGTGATTTTTTTCTCACATGTATTCTCAGTAAGGACTTCTCAATGCACATTGTAATTGTAATAATTGCTTTTCTCTTTAAAGGCAGCTGAGTGAAACAGTAGGAATCATAAAAGAAATCAATGGCATAAAGATGTATTACTGGAGTGTACCAAGGTTACACAGTCAACAATGGTTGTATATTTTTCTTTTTTCTTTTTATTTTTTCATGTTCCTGGGACAAAGTGCAGTCATATTCCACCACTTAGAGTGTGGCAACGAGTATATCGTGTACAACTGGTTATGATAACATAATCACATCAAATTATAACAGTAACATAGCAACTGCTCCACCAAATTTTACTAGTGTTTCACATAATTTAATATTGTAACTCTCCAAAAAAACAACATCAGATACTTACAAACATATATGAAAAATTATGAGATCTCCTCCCTCCAAGGAAAATGTTTCTCATAAATCTTCTCACTTAAATGAAGGTTGTGGAGTAAATGACAGAGTGGGTAGTGACTAAAGTTTGTATGATATAAACACAGGTGTCCTCATACTCATGGAAAACTGTAAAAAATTCTTGGATCCTTTTAAGATGTTGATTTTGTTAGGCAGTGATTCCTTATGCACTGTTAGCCTTAAGAGCACCTTTCATGTCAGACAATCGCATGTGATCCAAATGACTGTGCATCAGAGTTTACACAGGAACATCATACCTGAGTCTCTGTTCCTTTTAGAGGGGGCTAAATTTGATTGCTTACATGCATATCAGACTCTTATATCATCTAAAAACTCCTGGTTTAAAATTCTAAAAAATTCTTCTTGATGTCCAACCTGAGCTTCCTCTGCTGCAGCTTGAGTCTGTTTCCTCTTGTCCTGTCACTAATTTCCTGGGAGAAGAGGCCAAGGTTATGGAGTGGGAACTGGGAGATAACAGATCATATTCAGTCAACACATGTACTATTAGATGCTTATATTGAGGTAACTATATTGAGTTGCATGATTTCATTAAATGGAAATGGAGCCTGAATTTGCGTCTCATGTACAGATGCATATTTACAACAAATGCAGGCATCTGTAAATAAAGAGCTGAATTCTTTCCTCTTTGGAGACAGGATTTATTTGCCTGTTCTTAGGCATTAACAGCCATTCAAGATGTTCAAGCACATTCTAAATGAATGACTTACAGTTCTTATTTTCTAAGACAATCTAGTGTTTCTTTTGCTATGGCTTCTGAACACGTGTTCTTTTTTGGCCAATGAAACTCTTCTAGAATATAATATTTTCAATATGATGTCAGGGCAGAGAAGGGGCCAGCAGCATCCTTGGGGTCAGGGCACTGCAGGGACCCCAAAGTCAGCCAAGTGCTAGACTTGAATAACCTACAGGCATAAAGAGAGGAAAAGTATGCACAACATGGGAAATGCTCAGAGACAGAGGCTGCATTAAAAAAAAAAAGATAAGTCCTTTTTACATCATGGAGACATAAGTGAACTTAGAACAATGCCAGTTTCAGAAGCCAAAATATTATGTTAATTTCTATTTTTCACCAATAGCACACAAGAGATTATGAAGTTCTTGTTCTTTCAAACAAAATTTTGTTTTCCCAGACTGTTTTTGCCTTTTCCCGGACTGTTTTTCACCTTTTTAGATGATGGGTTGTCATTACAGTTTTGTTTTGCCACCTATTGGTGGTTTCTCAGGTTGTCTCTGATTTCCAGCTACTCATCTGTCCTTCAAAGAGGCCAGCTTCACTTTTCAAGGGTGCTTCTGGTTCCCAGACCTAGTTTTCAGGCTGGCAGGTATTTTCTCCCATTTGGTAGTTTTCTCTTTCTAAGCAGATAATTTTTATAGCTTTTCACATCACCAGGATGCTAAATTTTTCAACTTAATGAAATTCCTTTATTCCCATCTATTTTAATCAATACCACACTCAAAAGGAGCTCTCACAGAGCTTATATGTTTTGCCTACAGTTGTGAGATCTAGCTATACAGAGAAAATCTACTCCTTATTCTTAGTAGTTAGAATTAATCAGATTGTTGATTTATTACTAAATTTAAGAGATCTTCAGTTAAATTCTTAGATTATTTTTGAATTTTTATCTGCAGCATTTCCAATTTCCATTGCAGTGCCATAAAAAATATTTCTGTTGAGTTTATCTTTAATGATGAGAGAAATTTTTAATTATCTCATTATTCTTGTCTCATCATTAGAAATTACCATATTACAATTCTACTTTCTTTTCTATGAACTTCAGTTTGTATATTCCCATAACACTCAGTGTTTAATATTTAAACCTGGTTACTGAATAAAATAGCAATCTTCCAGTGTTCATCAACAAACTTGAATGCAGAAAACAAAACTCAGATATAATCAAATTTGCATTTAAATTAATACATTGTCTTTTGTTATTACACTCTTGAAGTCAAGGGTAAGGACTGTTTATTTCAGTGTTACTGGAATTGTTGTCCAAGTGAAAACACATATAAGGAAAGTAAAACTTAATAAATACCTTTGGGGGTAGTATTTTAGCTGATGTTGTAGAGTAATTCTATCAACAATAAGTTTATCTTTGTAACTAGTAGTTAGAAGACAATAGGAGTTTTCCATTATTTATTAATATATTGTTATAAACTTTTCCATATAGTCTAAAATAGATGTCTGGTAGAAAAAAATCAGCTGCCATCATCAATTAGGTATATTTCATGCAGGAATTCTAGTAAACACAGGTAGAAAAACCCTCTCAATTATTAAAATTGTTAAAACTGATGCATGTTATGAAATAAAAAAAACACAAAAGACTTGGAGCAAGAATAGGAAATGAACATTGAAAAGCTGTGCTTTGATATTTTAATGTACCACAACTTTGCAGGCCAGCTACTTTAAAATTGCTTGCAGCACTTGTATTGGTGTATTGAAATATTTCTCTCAAGCGTATTTAATGAATATACAGTTTGTGAACATTATAGCCTACAAAGTTCTCTTTACTGTATTCTTATTTTATAACTTTTGCAAAATCTCTGAATTCAAATCCACTTTGAATTAAAGCTAAGTATTTCTGAATTATTTGAACAAGGGAAATAATATATCCATGGTATATACAGATAAAGCAGAGCTCTGTTGCACCCATGAAAACAGAAACCCACCATGAAAACAGAAACCCATCCATGAAGACAGAAACCCACCAAGCAGATTCCAGTATTTGGTTGTGATGAAATCAAACATAAACACAGTAATAAGCCATAAATGTACATGTACTTGTCTCTTCCCTCTTTGTTGTCTCTGACTGGAACTATGGGCTAGGAATTGCTTAAAAAAACCAAATGTCTTGGGAATGTGTACACTAAATTACAGAAATCCTGATGGAATTTTATGAAAGTAAAAATTAATCTAACTAATAAAGAACAAATTATGCTGCAGAAAAGGGAATCTGAAATATTTTTTCACAACTGGAAAACAGGGCTGAATGAGGTTACTGGTGGGAAAGCTAATGTTTCTCCCCATGTAAAGCACTCAGAATCACATGGTGTGCAACACTATGCAGTCTTTCCTCTTATCTGACAGCAGGGGAGCAGCTGCACATGCTTGCAACTTATCTGGGGAGGTAGCTAGGAAAAGATTTTTGCTCTTCTATACAGATGGGTCAAGATTTCACCCCTAGGGGATACCTCTATGACAAAATATTCTTGAACCTGAATAATTGATTTGAAGTTTAAGATATTTCATAAATCATAGCAAATATTCTACATGCTATTTCTGACTCCCCTTCAATAAAGACTGCAAGGGCAGACTTCTCATATGTCAAGTCTTGAGTTTCTCTAAAGTGATACAGGCTTCAACTTGGCTTTCTTCCTGCTTAACACTGGCACTTAAATGCAATGAGTCACCCCAATTTTCCCAGTACTTCACTGTTTGGAAATTAAGTTAGCACTGAGAAATAAAGATTTATATCACATAATCTGATTTTGGCTTTCTAATACACAATTGTAGTGCTTTTATGCCCAGATTCACCATAGAAACCGAAACATCCAAAAAGCTCTAAAGTCAAACAGTATGTGATAGATATTGCTGAGTCCAAAGTGAGTCCAACACAGAGCTGTTATGATAGAGACAGCTCTGGCACAAAGTGCACTCTGTGAGAAAATACAAATTTTGTGTCAGTATGGGAATACTTAATGCACTTCGGAGAGGTAATTTACTCAGAATTCTGCTATTGGAGTTTGTGAAACAAAAAAAGGAAAAACAGAGACTCTTCTTTTTTTCTAAAGGAAATTGTACCTTTGGGGTTGATTACCTTCTTAGCTTCATCACATTAGAGGTCTCTCCAACAAGAAGATATTTCAACTGCCTTCCTATATGTTCCAAGACAACATTCAAGCCATCAAATTGTCCTACCATTGATTGAAAGAATAAATTTATTTTAGAACTTGACGTGCAACACTGAAAATATTTACAACTTCAAAATGCAAAAAATAAATAAGAAACCAAATGCTTAAATGAGGCAAGAAGGTACTATAAAACTATGGTTGTGTAAGCCTTCCCTCATCAAACCTCTCAGTACTAGGATGAAAACAAATTCCTCTTTGCTACACCCTCTCAGATCTAGCCTTTTACGTACAGAAATGATGGAGAGTCTCATAGACTATTGAGGAGGACTCCCCACATTTTGTTGGGCTTGTCTCTGAAGGCAAATTTTATTACTGGCTGTAGACACTCCTCTCCTTGCAAGACCTATATCAAAAGAGTATTCTCTTTTATACTTTTTACCTGACTTCAAGACTTCCTTTTTCTTCTTTTTATATTTTTTTCCTACTTTGGATCTATCTATCTTCTCTTCCTCTACTTGTTTCTTCCTCATTGATCTCAATGTCTGCTACAAACATACCCAGATCTGGAGTTTCCAACATTGTTGCTAAGACATTTTTATCTGATACTATTGACACTACTGTCTAGGCACCCTCAACGCTGCCCAGAAACTTTCAAGTTCATACATGTACTACTTTTTTTTTGCCTTAGAGATTTTTAGAAACAGTGTTCTACTTTAGCCTTGATTCCTCTACCTAGGTCTAATTAATTACAAGCATTTTCTTAGTTTTTATACTGTCTGCATACCAAAGCAAGAGTGTGGCCTGTTTTCCAGATTCTACTTTTGTGCTCCTACAAAATTCTTACTCTTGAAATAGGTGCTTTCCTGGCTCTCTGCAATGCCTTAGCTAGTTAAGGATGCTCTACAAAAATACAAAACAAATGAGCAGTTTCTGTAGGAAATAATAGACTTAAATAATCATTTCGACTACATGAAAAATATCCTTATGAGTGTGTTGCTGTCAAGGTCCCCTTTTCTTACCATCTTTATTTCCTGAGAGCATAAAAATTGCATAAGTAATTTCTACATCAATGAACACAAATTTTGCTCCGTGAAAGTTCAGATTAAGAAGGAGGGGAAGACAACTGTTTCCCTGTTCTTCCTTTTCATTTTCCAAGTTATATCCAGTCATTTAAAAATGAAGTCTGTCTATTGGGTACAGGCCTCTGCAGGTTCAGGAAGGGATTACTCAAGACCAAGTGATTTCATTAGTTGGCTATTGTGACCTTGAGAAAAAGTGGGCACCATCTTATCATTAGTTGTCATTAAAAAGTCTATGTGAGAAGTCCTAAAGGATTTCTAAGCTTATTTAGAGATTGAAGTAGATTTTTAGCAGGTTTAGCTTTAGCCCTCTTTGCCACAAAGATACATTGCTGGCTCATAATACTGGCTTTGGCAAGGGTGGATAATTTTTCTTCATAGTAGTGTGTATGGGGTTATGTTTTAGATTTATCACCAAGCACTGCTGATAGTACAGGAAAGTTTTAATTATTGTTGCTTACCCAAAGTCATGGGCTTTTTTGCTTCCAAATTCACACCCCCAGTGAGGAGGTGGGGGTGCACATATCATATGTTGTCATGCTCAGCAATAAATGGCTGGAGTAAGAAAAAGGGAAGTGATGTTCCGGGCATTTGACTTCCCAAGTAAACATTATGCATGCTGAAGCCTTGCTTTTCTGTATGAATACCTGATAATGGGAGGTAGTGAACGAATCCACTACTAATTTGGTTTGTGTTCATGGCTTTTGCCTTACCTATTACTCTCTCTCGACTCACAAGTTTTCTCACTCTTACTCTGCTGATTTTCTATCACCCTATCCCACTGTGTGGGAGAGCAAGGAAGAGGCTGTGTCTTGCTTATCTGCTTACTGAGGCTAACCCAAAACACCCATATTCAAGTTGATGTTCATCCAGACTCCTAGGTCCTTTCATTCAAAGCTTCGTGGTTAACTCCCTGGCATTTTCTGTTGCAGGAATCTGTAATTCTTGAAAAGTTAAGTAGTTCCAGTTGCTGCTTAAAACTAAGTCTTGGACTTTATCTTAATTAAATTCGTAGGTGTGGTATACCATGACAGTAACTTCTCATCTTCAGTCTTATTTTTAACTCAGATTTTGCATATACTTCTATTCTTTCTTTTTTTTTTTTGGTCAAAGTGATAATATATTGTATTTTTCTACAGGTAACAATTAAGTCAACAGTTGAACTAGAAAAAAATATTTTACATTGTATTGCTTTATAAAATATTTATTTGAGAATGAAAAAAATAAACAGCCTCATTCTGTACTGTTCTAAGAAAGCTGCAGAAAAATGCTTTCTGCTTTAAAAATATTTTATGAGTTACCATTACCATTCTACTGGACAGCTTCTGCAGCCTTATTGATTTATTAAGATGTAAAGAGAATATCCACTGTCTTGGTTCCCACTAAACATGAATATTCTTGCACCTTGAAGATAAAAGCAAAATATTAGTAATAGTAATTTGGAGTAGTCCATATAACTATGTCCGTATAACATATAACTTTGCTTATAATATAAAATACACTAACCCTATATTTCTATGTATATTTTATCTCATAAAAGTACTGGTTGATTTCTGAGAAAATGTAGTGATCATGGGAAACAAAAAGACAGACTTATGCTATTTATTTTTGCCAGGGAGCTGCTGGGGACTGGAGGTGCACTGATTAGTTAAGAGCAACAGTAAGATACTATTGTTTCAAGAGCAGAATGTGATGTTTTGATCTCAGAATTCATATGAAGATCCCATCATTTTCCAGAGGTAGCCTAAATGAAAGCATTCAAATAGATTAGTAATTGACCCTAATTATGAAAATTTTCCTGTGCACTTGAAAATAATGACCAGCCTTACCCTGAGGAAGTGAAAGTAAATGAAAACTATTTGGAGGATAAAACCAAACAACATTATTGATCACAAATTACGTTGAACAAAATAATGATAGGATCTAAATCATGTCATAAAATTAGCTTAATTGTGTACCAAAGTACCATAATGAGCTTAAGAAAGATAATTGTTAGGAGTATCACTTAAGAAAATAAATATTTTAAATCAATTACTCTATTTGGTTTAGAAGCATGTGCTGGAAATAGAGGGAAAATTGAAAAGCCTGCTACCATAACTGCAACCTTTGATCTTTTTAAGATGTTCTGTATGCTCCCTTTTTTTTTTTTTTCCTGTTTCCAACATCATTGAGCTTTTATTTAGTCTGAATTTGTTCCTAATAAAAGAACATCACTTTTGTGACAGCTATCAAATTGTTCTATAATACTACAGCACTTTGTTCTTCTTTTGTTAGAAGAAGCAAAACTCTAGTGGAAATTTTGTAGTTTCAGTGTGTTTTGTTCTCAGTATTTTCTTTGTCTTCAGCTTTAGCCTCTTCAGTTCTTCCCAGTCACTCTATGGAAAGAAAGTCAGATGGGGAAATGACAATTAAGGTACATTGAAATAAAAAAATAGTTTGTTGGATGCAGTTTTCATTATTGTGAAACAGCTTGCTGCAACTCTGTCTTATTAGGAATGCAAGCTTCTCTGTCAGAGTATTGAAATGATTTGTGCAAAATTGGTGCCTTGAAAGACTGCAAAAACAGTTTGTCAATTTTGTGTAAGGTAGAATTTCAAATAGTCCCTTAGATGAAAAAGGGTTATGAAAAGGCTAGTATCAAAGTGAAGCTGACACTTTATTTTTTCCTCTTACATTACTTTCTAATGTACTTTCAAATCAAGGAATGAGAAAATTGTAAAAATGGTTCCATCAAGTAAGTGAACTCAGTCCTCACTGTTAAAAATCGGTTTGCATAAAACCCCTGATGTTTCTCAATTTTCTTTAGAAAACAATTTCCAAATAAGAGGAATTTACCTAATGAAATGTAACAGATGAACACTCAGATGAAAAATCAAAAAATAAATAATTTTGAAACCTGTTTACAGAAACCTCTTTATAGAATCTCACCTTTTTGTCCTTTTGTTCTTCTGTCTTTTGTATTCTTGTTTGTTTCATAAAAAGATTATCATTAATATCTATCTCATCTGATTTATTTTTGGGAAATCTTCAAAGCAGTTATTGAAAGTGTACAAAAATGGTAAGACACTTCATAAATAAAAACATACGAAAAACACTGATTTCTGAAATCTAAGGCTAGACTCACAACTTGCACCTTAGTTTAAATATAGCTGGAATATGGCTACCCCAATTTTTGCCAAATAAATCTTCATGTCTGTGATCTAGGGTTTACCATTGCTTAAATTTGGGTTCAACACTGTTTTGGTGAGATTTTTATTTATTTCTTGAAATAGACATTGAAGACCAAGTTACAGGCACAGTCAAACTAGATTGAGGTGATTGTTCATAATACTAGTTGAGTTAAATTGGAAATGTGAGTGAAAAATGAAGTAATGGAATCCTTTATTAAAAATAACCTTGCTCCTTATACTAAAACCCAAGGGAATTTTCTCAGTTTGCAATTGCCTTTCAGCAAAATCTGAACTTAATCTGTAACAAAAAAAAAATGACCCGGTTCAATTACTTGAGTTTAAAATCAGAATCCAAACAAGCTGGAGTTCAGCTGCACTTCTCCGAGTCCTTTCTTACCCTGTTGCTTCCTAGCAACCAGATCCAGGATCACCATCCTGTACCCTGCCAGCACGGGACAGGAGGATGCACTCGGGTCCCTGAGGGAAAATCTCCAGCTTTGTCCCATCCAAAACCAAAGGAAGGAGACCCTGCCTGATTTCATATAGCTAAGAGTGCGGTTGCAACATCATATATAAACAAATGCCTTAATAGAGAAAAAGGGATCTCTTCCTGCTCTTTTGCCTATGTCTCTGCTTAAATAAATGTTACTGCTTGGTGGTCTGAAGTGAGATAAATTATTCTATGTATTTCACCAGTCAGAAGCAATTCTGTAAATGACTAAACAATTTTAATAAGAGGAAAAAAAAAGCTTAGTATTTTTTCATATTCTAAAGCCCCGTTCAAAGCTTTTCTTTATTGTAAAATATGGATAAATTACAGATGAGATACATACAAAACACAGCATAATACACTTTACATAAAAAGGAGACACAGAAGAAGGTTCCAGAATACATGCAAAAAGAAGAATGAAAAACAGTTAGGGAAGAGGGATGGGGTCTACATAATACTATTCAATTCAAGAAATACATCATACAAAGAAATATCATTCAAATCTTTATTAAATACCTCACCTTTTCTCAGAAATACCCAGGGTAGAATGAATGACAAAAAGAAAAGAAAAGGGTCAATTATAAAAATAAGTAAAAGCCACATTATATATCACATATCAAATATAAACTGTGAAGGGATGTAACAATGCCATCTGCAAAAACACCAGGAAAAAATCTAAAAAGAGCAGGCACATCTGTCTAAAATTATTTTTACATTTTTGAAAATATGTCCTCAGTTGGAAAATATTTTAATGAAAAATTAAGTGAAGATCTGATAATTTCTCTTTTGGGGGTTTTATTATAGGAGTAGGATATAAGAAAGAGAACTTTTCCTAATTTTTTTTTTTATTTTATTTTTTCTTCCATGGTATGTGCTTTACCACAAAATTCCTTACTGCAAACACATTCCAATTCTCATAATCTCCATGAAGATATGAGTGTATAATTAACCCCCATAAGAACTAGCAAAACTTTGGAAAGCTATAGAAATTTTAGCTAAAAAATGCTACGTCTGCTGAAATTTTCTGCTGAGTTTTGCAACTGATTGGATAACTTAACAAGCTAAATATCAATGCAGGGCTGTAATACCTGGAAACTAATTCTTTCTCAAAAAATATTTTTGTAAAATAAAATAAAAAATCTGGTATGGCATTCCAGAACATATGATACACTCATCTTGCTGTTGGCTTCTGTCAGAGAAAGATAAAAAATGAAGGAGCTTTGGATAAAGCAGCAGACTAATTTTCTGTTCCTTGGGGTTTTCTTTTTGTTATTGTTTGTTTTTTTCCCCCCCAGAGAATAATTGTTCTTCAAAATCCATACTCTGTGTTTTATTTATGAATCAGTAGTCAGTGCTAAATTGTAATCTACCTCTTGCTTGGTCCTCACTCAGAAGCTGTTGTGAACTAAACCCCACTAAGCCCTTGCCTCTGGCTCACCTCCCTGGTGAGATGGAGAAGAGAATTGGGAGAGTAAAATTAGAAAAACTTGTCAGTTGAGACAAAGACTTTTAATAGCAAAAGCTATCTACAAGTCAAGGCAAACAAGGAATTAATTCACCACTTCCCATGGATAGGCAAGTGGTTCAGACATCCCCAGGAAAACAGGGCTCCATCATGTGAATTGGTTATTTGGGAAAACCAACACCATTATTCTAAACATCCTCTCCTTACCTCCTTCTTCCCCTCAGCTTTGCGGAAGCCATGGCTGACCATAACACCATGTGGTCTGAGATAACCCTTTGGTCACTTGGGGTCAGCTGTCCTGGCTGTATCTCCTCCCATCTTCTTGTCCTGACCCATCCTCTTTATTATTACCGGTAGAGGAGTGGTCTTTGAAACATGTGGAATTGCTGTTATCAGGTGCCAGAGTACTAAATGTCACCACGCTAAACTAAGGTCATTCTGATTTCTCACTGCTAAATACAGATCTGGAAGCTAGAAAGAGAAATTTCTTTTATAGTTGTGGCCTCCTAAAGTAGTCTTGCTCTTTTATAGATCCACAGCAAAATAAAGTAAGAAAATGACATGTGTTGACCTTCTCATGCCAGCTTACAGGACCGCAGAAGGGGTGTAGTGACAAAAACAATATCAGAAACCAGAGTAAAGCCCTCCTCATGTTCTTCCTGCCAAATGTGCATTCAGAAATAGTGAACAACAAATAACAAACGTGAAATATTCAAGATGTCTCCCACCTGTGATGAAAAATTTCTTTGACCAAAAATGTGTTTAATTTTTACAGGTTTCCTTTCTTGTTGAATACAGAATATTACCACTACATGTAAACTTTGTCTTGCCTTGACAATACATCATTACTGCTTTTATAAGAAAAGTTTTAGGCTAATATATTTTACCATATTTAAAAAGCACATTATATTGTACTCAGGGAAAATTCTCAATGAAGAAAAATTCTTCCAACTCCAAATACAGAAATAAAAATTAATAACAATTCATCAACTGTTATTATTGTATTAACTGAATTAGAAGAGTCAGAAAACTGTTTATCCTGAGATTGGATTTTCTGGTGTTTGTGCTACAGTTTTTCTTAAACATTCCTCTGTATTTTACTAAGAAGAAGTTTGAACTGGCATCTTCACATGACCAAATTGAGAACAATTTTAAATCAGGAAGAGAATAATGAACACTTTAGTGATATATGGATTGTAGTTTAACTCGTCATTAGTTGTTTTATATATAAACTCAAAATATTATTTTGGCTTGCAGCATATGGTCTTAGATTTTACTGGGATCACAAAATTATAAAATAACAAAAAATAAAAAATAAATAATAATTTTTAAAAGACCCAAAAGTATAGTAGAGCTACACCTGAATAAAAATACAAAATCACTACTTTATAATATGTTGGAAGTTGTCATTTATTAAACACCGAGCATTTTACACTTATCGTATTCACTGAAAACATTTCTATGAATTATGATCATTTGTGGGTCTAGATCCTGCATAATATTTACAGTTTTTTGATTAAGAAAAAAGAAACAAATAATAGTAAGTCAAAATAGGAAAACATGATGTGTTTTTAAGGTATTATAAGCAAAAGACAAGATACCATTAAAAATATGCGAATATTTTAAAAACCTAGAGATGGCCTCTGAAATTGCAGTATTTTTGAAGTAAGAAGATCTCAAAGTCATTATGTATCTCTAAACTACAATTGTGCAGCTGCAGTAATGAAGCAATTTGTGTTTCTAAATGAATAAAAATAATATAAACTACATTTTAAAGACTAAACCAGATTCTGATAAAAATAGATTCAATTAGCTTTAATTAAACTTCATCACCACTGAGAGAGAATTACTATGTTCCACTTGAATACTTATGCTTAACCAGATGCAAATGTTGAGATTAAATGGACTCAAGTATAATACAGTATAATAAAGTTGAGTAAAAAAGTAAAGAACAAAACAAAACAAAAACCACCCCAAAAGCAAAGCAGTATTTTTCCTTGAAGTGTACAAAACACTTAGTGATGAAGTTATTAAGAGTACAAAACACCTTGGTTCAGTGTACAAATATTTATATATAAAAAAAAAAAAAAAAGGAAAGGAAAAAAGGGTTTTTTTTCTAAGAACGTGCAGACACTGCATGGAAAATATTACTTAAATATTACTTAAAGAAACTGTAGATATGATGGGGATTTTTATCCTAATTTATTCTAAGAGAAAACTTACTTGAGATTTATAATCAAGGACATCAGCCTTCATGTTTCAGGCTTTCTTTGGATGGATATTTTTATACCACAAAACATTCTTCCCAATCTTCTTCTCTGTACAACCTTTGCCAGCATCCATTTCTTTTTTCTATTTTTTTCCCCAAGCTTAACCTTCTGCAACAGTTATTTTGACAAAGACTCTTGAACTGCCAGTAATTAGAGTCAGCACAGCAAACTCTTGTTTTGGACACCTTTTCAGACTAGACAATGTACTTAAATATGAACTTGGAGTACAGGCAGTATATTGTTTTTTCCTGTTCCTCCTACCCTGTATTACAAGTAAAAAATACTCTCATCGCTCTCACAGATATTTCCCTCTATTATTTATGTTGCAAAGTCAGAATCAAGAATTTTACATATGGTATTCATAAAGGTTTGTTATGTGAATATTTGTGATGACAGAAATAGATTGTAAGCCTAATGTCTTGTACAGAATAAACCTGTAAATAAAGAAAAAGTGAAAAATAAATGAATAATGTTGGTGATGCTTAGAGGTTTTTTTGCCCATGTCAGCTCTCAAATTTCTCCCTGTACTGAGAAATATGATAAAATAGCAATATGTGCAGTCATGAAAATCTACATTCACAAAGTCTTTCAAAAATCTTTAGTCAGTGAATCTAGGTCTAAACAATTCTCTGCCCAGTAATAATTGATAATAACATGTTGCTATATTAAAAATAAAACAAAAAAAAATCAAACAAAACCCAATGAAATTTCAGATCATCTTCAGCACAGTCTTAAAACTCTGAGAGTGTCAGCCTTTTTCCTGAACTATTTTCCTGCTTCAGAAAAGATCCTTCTAGCATAACAGGGAAACAATAGAGTGAAATGTTATTAAAATATGGAAGTCAATGATTCTTGGAAGAGTTTCTGTTTATCAGTATTAAGGCACCACTAATCCAAAAGACAAATGTTCTCAGTGTGTGTTAGCCAGATAAGAATTTTGTATAATTAGTGCTCTTAGGATTAACACAGGAGGCCTAGAGGTATGCTATGCACATACGCAGATGTGCACAAGCTTCCTAAGCAAGCAAACAGAAATCAGCCTGAATCTATAAAGAGAGAGAGAGACAAAGGCAGTAAAATGAAAGAAAGGAGAAAGATTTAACTTACCATAATTAAGGCAATTTAAAACAGCTTTTGATTTTGTAATTAACAGTATGTAACTTTACAGGTTAAAAACCCAAGGTCTTTAATTTTTTTTTTTTTTTTGACAATGGATATTCCCATTACTTCTGGTATACAAAAAGTTCTTTGTACATCTAGTATTGCTTGTCTTAACAGTTAGAACCTATACCAATTCTTCATATTCATTCTTGGTTCGTAAGAGCTGCAGAAGTAGGAAGAGTTCAAGGTAAGTCAGTAATAATTAGATCCAACTTTATTAGCATGATTATACTAGACACAAATTGCTATATTTTTCTTCATTAAGTATGATAAAATATTTATGTCTTTTCAGGATAGCTTTTCAGGTTGCCTGAAACATGTTCAGCATGACTCATTTACAATTACTTTTAATTTTAACATTTTCTCAGTTACCTTCATTCTTTCAAAAATCAAGGGAATGTGTTAAAAGCGAGACTTCTATGGGGGTTTTTTGTGGTTGGTTTGTTTGCTTGGGGTTTTTGTTGGTTGGTTGATTAGTTGGGGGGTTTTGTTTGTTTGAGGGGGTTGTGTTGTTTGTTTGATTTCATCATTTGGGTTTTATTTTGTTGTTGTTGGTAGGTTCTTTTTTTTATTTCAATAGATGAAGAGCTTGCCTTTAACTTTCTGAGCTGTTAGAAGATATTTTTGGGGATAAACTCCAAACTTTCTGTACATTTATGAGATAAATAAAACCACTTGATCTAGTTTGTTCTGTTTTGACTAAGAAAACTGAAGTTAGAACTTTATTTCCTATAATTCAAGGACTATAAATTTTTAAAATACATGTAATCCTTTGTTAATATATACTTGTATATTTGCCTTTCAGTGGATTAATAGAGTTTTTTTTTAAAATTGTGTTTTAAAAATTTAAAATTCTGTTATTTGGAAATAGTTCTTTCATTGACACTTTTATTCCAATGCCTATAGATTTGAAGGTTAATTTTGCACCTATTTAATAGAATAAGTTTCAGAATTTATTGTATTTATTTGTTAATGAGAAAACACATATTCATAAAATATTTAAGTAAGACAATAGGATGCCGCCTGCAAGCAACTATTTATTCCCAACATTTATTTGAAACCATCTGGTTAAGCAAGTAAACCTGTTTCCTGTATTCTGCTATATTCTGCATTATTTTCTCATGAAAAACAAAATTTTTCATCTCATTTTCGCTAAAGCTTTGAAGTTCTGATAACAGGTGCATTTAATTATTTATATTTCACCTTTCTGCAATTCAAGAAGTTTCAGTTTTGGAATTGTCTTTATTATTTACGGTTTACTACAGGTTTGGACATGAACATGAGTGCTCGAGCTGCAGACAGAGCTTTTTCAATAATGTTCCTTTAGCAGCAGTGGTGCACAGACTGTCTCCTGCTGCCATGGGGACAGCTGTGGCACTGAAGTATGAGAGATAGTTCAAGGCTCTCCGAGGTTTTAACACCTTCCCCCACAGCACACAACAAATGTCTCATTAGTTGTGACATCCTGACACCTGGCTATGCCAGGACAGTTGTGTTCCCACACATCTATCCTCATGGGCAGCTTCCAAGGCAAGGACACTCATTTTGGCTGATCCTTTTCCTAAGGAAAAGGATGGTCCTAATCATGGTGTAAAGCAAAGCTGATTTCACCAGACGTCCAAGGACAAAGACAGAACTTTGTCCTGTGAAACTCTAGTGTCCTGGCTACATTCATACTCACTGCCAGCATTTCTGAGTCCCTGGCAGAATGTTCTCTCAGGCTGTCTTTGTTATGTCAGATTATAATACTGCTCTCCTTATTTGAGATCTACATGGAAAGAAGAAGCAAAATATTTTCATTACTTTGTCCAGACTGTTCGGCCTTCTTTTCAGCTTCCTTCCATCTACTGTTTCTCTCTCTCCTTTTTCTCTTCCATCTGTCCTATAAACAGCTTTAATTTGAATACTTTAATGTCTAAACTGATAAAATTATCCAACTGGAAAATATAGAAACTGTGTAAGATATTAATTAATTCTTTTAAATGATATTCTATTTTAATAGAGCATCCTCAATAAATGTCCATACTTCTATGTAGACCATTAGAAACTACTAAAATTCAAGCTTCTTTCCTCTTTTGTTTGTTTTTTTTTTTTTTTATTTTTTTGTTTGTTTTTGTTACCTTTACTTCAGTGGAGTTACTTAACAGTCTTTGAAGAAGAGTGTATGAGTCTGTATGTACATCAACAGTACAAGCATCGAAGACATCTGAGGAAATTAAATCTGCTTTGTGTCAACATTCAATCCTGCTTTGTGTTATGCTCATGTATGATTTTCTGCCACAGTTTTAACTGCCACTGGCTCTACCATAACAATCTTTAAATTAAACAGAGGTGAAATGAGTGTTTGTGGTGATTTACCTCTAAGTATAATTTCCCTAATACTGAATCCACTATTGATTAAAATTTATATCAATGAGATATTATGTTCAGACTAAAGCTGGGTTTTCTTGAAAAGAGAAAAAAAATATTTTGGAAGATATTACTGATCTTATTTTGTTCTTCCCTGTACAATCTAGTAGATGGTTCAAAAGGTCCAAGAGAGAGCAATGATCACCATTGTACTATTGACATACAGGTTTGATATTTCATGATCCAGTTAAGTCTTCTTCTAATTATTTTCTCTTGAATAATAGAAAAGAAAAGAGTAGAATATCCTTTTTTTAGTACTGAAATGGATTTATAATGGGGAAAAAAATTCCAGGACAAGGTGAAGAACCTCTCTACACAATTTATTAATCATGACTGAGGTTACAAGACCGTATGTCTCTCTATCAAGTTGCCATTTCCATTTTCTAACTGACATGCTGTGCTGTCAGTAGCATTTGAGACTCTCATTTCTCTGTTGCTTTTCTATCTCAACATTTAGTTGAAATCCAACAAAAGATAGCACAGACCTCACCGTATATGTTTTATTAAACAAATGCTGCCTCTATTCAAATGCAAATACAATAAAAAATAAGCTTGTCCCTTCTGAGAATAACCAATTTCTGCACTGCAAAGATGCTTTAATAATGAAGTTATTTAAGAAGAGCTAGAAGTTCTCTAAAGGGACTGATTTAAGCATGAAATGACAAAAGGACTGAAGAGCTATAAAAGGGAAAAAGATAAGCCATTTATTTTCTTCAAACTGCTTTACTAGTTCACTGAAGTGAGTGATGAAGAAAAAAGAAAACACCAGCAGCTTGAAGAAAGATAAAAGTGGCCAAAGGCAAGATCTAGAAAGCTTGCCATCTTGGTGAAGAGATTTCTAAACCAGGAGGAAAAAGGAACAGACATTACAAGCCACAGTCAGGTGTGGAAATGGTGGACACATATGGAAAACCAAAGATCAATGGCAACAGGAACAAAAGAGACTTCAGAAACAGAGCAGAAAAGTGCCTTTGTAAAGCATACATATGATAATGAGCTCAGCCTTGGAAACAAGTGGGAGGAACCAGAATGCCATGTGTTGCTTCACAACTGCAATGTTGTTGGATGAATCAAGACTTAGTGGAAATGGAGTAGTGAAGTGAGAAAATACAGGTTGTTAGGAATGACAGGCAGGGAAGGGGATGGAGAGGAATTTGTTGTCAGTGTGAAGGAACATCTTGTTTGTAGGAAGATCCCATAGGGGATGGGACGAGAGACTGACTGAAAATCTGAATGTCAGAATCAGAGAGGAGGACATTTTTCAGCAGAAGTGTGTTACAGAATACCCAAACAAGATCAGAAAGTAAACAGTGGCTGGGCATGAAAGCATGAAGTATAGGTAATGTTTTATTTTGTGTTATACCAACCACACATATCATTAGCATTCAAAGCTTTGTTAAAAAAATAGAAAATTAATTAAGGAAACCACAAGTAATTAATAAAAGCAAACCTTCCCATCTTCTGATTAAAGATATTATCAGTGTTAAATAAGGACATCGTTCTAGATGGTTTGGAATCCCTGCCTGTCTCTATATTTATAGAGCTAACAGTTCCATATATCTCTGGGGTAGTGTCATCGCTATATTGATTAGTTCCATCTCCCATGAAATAATTTAGTGCTTTTGATAAGCATATTAATTAAGATTTTTCTTCAAGCCTATGCTGTCAGTCTCTATTAGTAGCAAAATATTTTCTTCCGAAACTCAAGGAAATAACCACAGAAGATTGGCCAAGAGTACATTAAGGATTGCAAATACTAACTCTTTTCAAGTAGTATTTAGACTAAAATCTCCTTTTTTTACCAAAATATTGTCTCTAATAAAACAACATATCTATATTTAAAAATTTTAGTGATTAGGTACTGTTACATGAAAAATAGAAAATATTTATATATAAAAATGAATAGTTTTCATGAAATAGTTTTCATCATTTATGCAAAGCCAGACAGTAACCGAGAGTATAAATTTTTTACTGTAATTACAAATCTAGTGAAGTTACTGGACAGATCACAATCACTATCCCACTAAGGCTGTAGGTAATGGAAATACATTTTCCCTGCTTCAGCAGGATATGAAAAAATCAGAAAGGGATAAAAATACTTGAGTGATTTCTACTCTGTATTTGCTAGGCACTAACACTACAAGATTATTTACCACAATTAGAAGATTAAGAAGGTTGAGAAAGCATGTAGACACCAAAGCATAAGTTTTTAAATAAAAAGAATGAGAGCTGACTACTCCTCAGCACAACACTCAGTACAGTCACAGAACTTCAGTACTATAATTCACAAAGAAAGGGATCCCCACAGGTTACTTATATATATATATATAGTTCAATACATGCTCAAACCAGATATAATCATATCAGGTTGCCCATGACTGTGTCCAGATGAGTCTTGAAAATTTCCAAGTGTGGAGATTTCACAATCTTTCTGGGTAACCTTTTCTACTGTTTGACCACTGCAAACTAGTTTCCTAACACCTAATTGCAATTTCCCATTTTCTAACTTTTGTCTATTTCCTCTCATAATATCACTGTGATCTTCCAAGAAGATCTTTTTTCTTCTCTTTATATTCCACGGAGGTAGTGTCAAACAGGTCGTAAGCCTAGTCCATAAATTGTGTTTTAGGTCAATCTGACATAGAAGTCTGATGCAGGAATAAACTACTGTAATTCCAAAGTAAATGTTAGCCTTATAAAGCTTAATATCACTTCTGGCAGTCTGTTTCAAATTTAAAACCTGTATATCTATCTCAATATATTTGCTATCACTGCAGAAGCACTCTTGGAAAATGAAGGAAAGTAAGAATTGTGAGATACATCGTCAGAAAACTAATGAGGAGATAATAGTATCATCCAACACTTCAGGTTCTCCTTAGCTTTGCAATAATTTTATTGTGGTGTCAGGAATACATACATTCATATACTACAGAGAGAGGCTGTGATGCAGGAAGAGACCCTGTGCAGCTTATTCAGGCACCTAATTTGTGTTTAAATCTTAGTCACCCAGGAATCAACTTAAATTTAACGCATCTTGGTGGACCTATGAGATACCAACGACTTGTAAGAAACATCGGGACCATAGGCTGAGGTCAGAGTTCCATGCAGCATCTCTGGTGTGTTTTCAGCTGGATAAATCCTCAGTGTAGGCAGGTAGATGCTTTTGAAAATCTGATTAGAAAACTAGATCTTAAATTGTAGAGTTTTGGCACTTCTAGGGTACCTGTATCCCCATTGTACATGTTAAGAACTTTGAAACTTCCTTTTAAAGGGATTAATGCATTAAAATTTAAGTGCAAGCTAATTGATTTAGATAACATGATTCAAATTTAGACTGCTTGTTACAGAATCTTAGTTAGGTAAGATTAATTCAGACTACTTTAGTGCAGTGGGAGATTGCTCTCATCTTAACCATCTAAAAGTAGATGTCTATTCTAAACTAATTGTCCAAATAAGATTTTTGATCAGTGGTGACATCTTTAAAAGGCAACACAAATTGGGTAGTAGAAATCAATTCTAGGATCAAATGATTCTGTATATGCGACTTTCTCTCCACATTATATAGAGAAGGCACCAAGACCAGTTTGAACAAGTCAGCTAATTTTCAGTTGGTAAGTATTAGGCACATCCGTTTAACGTGAAAATATTGCTTTATTTATTTACTTATTTATTTATTATGCTAGAGAGAATTAATTGTAGAAATTGGCCTCTCAAAGAATTTGAATGTAAAGAAACTTAAGGCTTTTAGAGGCAGTTTACTTTTTTTTGGTCAAAAAACCCCCTACTACATACACTAAAAATTATATACAAATTTGAAGGTAATCATAGAAATTTTTAATAAATGAGGAAAAAATGAAGAATTATAGAAAAACATTTTAAAAATCATATTAAATATCCTGTGTTCACAAAAACCAATTTTGTGTGTTAATGGGTGTGGTGATTTGTTTTTTCTTAAATGATTCTGTTCACTCTGTTCATTACTAAGTTGTAACCCTTCTAAGCTGTCATTCATAGTAACCTCTGTCCGTCACCTCATCCTCGATGACCCAACCCCTCCTCTCCTCCCCTATCAGTATCCCATTGGCCCAAGCCGTGGATTGGCCCCCTCGCTGGAAGTCTCCTAAGGGGGGAGCATGAGGCTTTGGCTCTCTCTCATTCTCTGGGGACCCTCTGGGGCTTGCAGGCCGCTTGCCTCCTGCTCTCTCCTGTGGGAGCCATGATGCTGGGACCCCCTGAATAAACCCCATGTAATCAACACCCTCAGAAGCCCTGCACTGTCTTCCCTGCCTGCATGCTGCCATTGGCTGTTGCACAGCCAGGAGACCTCTCCCCAAAGGCTCTGGTAAGGCTCCTGTATGGCCCTTCATTCCTGGGTCCAGGGGTATGTTGCCCCCAGCCCCCTGCACCTGCTAGCCGGCCCAAAAAGAGCAGGGAAGAGATGCAACAAATGAGGTACATGGTGAATTTTTTTATAACCAAATCAAAACCACAATGAACAGTGATGAAAAAAGCAACCAATTGTACTTGAAATACCTCATATATTTTATTCTGAATAAAAAGTCTCTTCCTTTACAGCAGTTTTTGGTCTTCTGGCTTACAATTGTTCAAAAAAAATTATTTTCTGGGTTAGTTGGGAAATCCAAGTATTGCTGGTTTTATGCTTGAAATAAATATTTTCTTCTATAGTTCTTCCTGAATGTTATTATCAATAAATGCCACACTATGAGGTTTTGCTTTGACTTGTTTATGGCTTTCTTGGCAGTTTTATGATGTTATTTTCAAGAAAAAAAAAAAACAAAAAACATTGTACCTCCTGAAAGAGTTTACATGTTGAAATATCTCTGGCATCTGGGATCTAGTTTTCACCATTTTCCAGTTTACAAAACCTATAAAGTGCAGGTGTGCTTAGAGCCTCTCTTCAGCAACTATTAAAGTAATGTTTTCCTCATACCAATATTTTGAAATCACATTTTCAGTATTAAAGTTCATTTTATAGTAAAATCTCATAGATTTTAACATGGAAATCTCAGACATCCAGTGGTAGATGACTTGATCTATACATTATTACACATATTTTATTATTATTATTTAATGTATATTACACTCCTTTTCACGAGAGAAACGTTAAATCATCAATTTTGGACTTTCTTGATAGGTCATTAATTTTTGTTGGACATTTTGTTATAAAGGCTTCTTATCATCTCCATTTAGTTCAACAGGGGGATATCCTTGCCACTTTGGACTACCATTCTGAGGATTATCAAACTTCTGAATCTGCTTGTTTATTTCTATCCATCACCAGGTAACAGTTTATCCCTCTTTTTCTGTATAATAACTTTTCAAAATAATAAGAGTCAAGTGTTCTTCTTTTCTGTTTTAATGTCATGCTATTCCTGTTTCCATACAGGAATTATTCCATATTTTAGCATAAACTCTCAGTTCTTTCTTCCTATTTACAGTTGTAGTTTTCTTGTTGCTATAAAACCCTTGCTAACTCCCTTTGTCATGCCTCCAGTTTATATATGATAATTTGTCTCTGGAGAATTATTGAGACTCAGTGAAGCCAAAAGTTCTTCTCTGACTTGATCAAGGAACTATGTTAAAGCAAACATATTCTAGTAACATAGAAATAAATATAGGCATGAGAGAGCAAAAGTGTTTTTTAACTCAACTAGCTTTCTGTTTCCACTGGTATCACATGATTTGGAAAGAAGGGAAAGTGAGTGAAAGAAAGATTTGGAGAGGCTTTCACAACAATAAATCCCATTTCTGAAATTCTAGGTGGATATAAAGGTAATATAAATTTCATATTACATTAGGGGTGCTGTTCATGTCTATGTTGTACACACTTCTGTTTAGGCATTTGAATGCAATACACTGCCTCCTAATTTAGTATTGATACTTCCAATAGACATGGCCAGGGAGCTGCTCAGATAGAAACATACTCAACCATTTGAGATGCCTGTGGAAATCCAAGGCAGATGCAATATGGTAAACGACAAACTTGTGTCCTATTTCCAAATGACAGGTAAAAGGAAATCAAAGATATCTCAGACCATACCAGACACATTGTGAACAACAAAACAGAGTTATAGAATGGGTTATAATGGGAAATCAGAAATCTTGAACTAGGTATAATTGCCTAATTATAAGCATAAAGGGATATTTGAGTTGTCCTCTATACTCTGAGCATCCCCCAGGGAATGGCAGACCTTGCACTGGACACATGGAAGACAATTCTTTAAGGAATGGAATTTAAAGATCCAATCAGTTTACCACAGGACATCTGAGTTTATTAGTACCATACCAGGCTATTGAATTGAGTTTTTATTTCTATTTTTGATCTAATACTCAGTTATAGCTGCATATTTCTTTATTTTTTATGGTTTACAGATGGTAACATATACAACATTTGATCACCAAACAGGACCAAGTGTTTCAAATTATTTCCTTCATGTTTAAAGATGATGACAGACAATGAAACTTTTTAAACAACTCATAATATAATTTAGGTTATTATACCTAACAGCTTATGAAGAAAATGGTCTAAATTTTGATGAGTTTTCTAGAAATGGGAAATATATATATATTTTTAAAAACCCAGTGGATAAGGCATGGAATCATGTCCACTTTCTATCATCTCTGTGGCCAATGGGGAGGATTTATGGAGAAACATTTTAAACTGTGAAAGATATACTAACAAGCCAAAGCATATGTGCAGCCTTGCCAAATGTAAGATCATGAATGAGTGCCTGAGCTTAAATGCACTTGTAAAAAAATGAACTGGAGGGTGATGGGGAAAACTATTGGTGAAGCATTTTCTGACCTCTTAGTCAGATCAGTCTGAACATGGATTAGGCGTCTTTGCTATTCCAAGGCGAGCATACAGAGATAAACTCTTAGACAGGAGAGAGAATGACTCAAGTCCTGACAAAAGAAGAGCTAGACTAACACAGGTGAAAGTGTTGACAGATAACGAAAGCTGGATAATGATTCTGTGATTTTGATAAAATACAGTCATTGAAGTCTTCAGAAAGATTATTTCAGTCAGTGAAAATTTCACTCATTATTTCAATGGTGCTTTCACTGAAGCTAAATCAATGCCCAGTGAAGGAAAAACGAGAAAAAGGGAAGAAGATCTTGAAACTGTTCTTTTGAGTCTCTTTTTTGTTTGCCAGAATTAAGTCCCCTTTTACTAAAAGATAGATTGACAATATAATTTTCCCCTTTTGATTAATTGGTATAGATAGTTCATTCATATTGTCTAAAGTAGAATTTTAGTTATTTTGGGACAGAAAATCTCATTGTGATTCCACAAAATTGGTTTAATTGGTCTCTCATAATACCAGGTGCTTTTATCATTTATGTGAAATAATAGAAGGAGGTGGAGCTTCAAAGAGTCTCTGCAGCAGGAACCTGAAGATTTTTCAAGATTAACTTTTCTATACTTATCTCATGCAAAACTTTTTTTTTTTAGTTTCTGAACTTAAAACTTTTCTGTTTGTGAAATACAGTAGGTGTTTCCTCTGCAAAAATATAGCATCTCACATCTCTTGAAGTAGACATTACTACTACTGACTTATGGATCATCAAAATTTAGCCTTATTTAATTTTGTTGTGTTGACCTTGTCTGGACACCATGTACCCACCAAGCTGCTCTATTACTTCCCTTTCCAGATGGACAGGTGAGAGAAAATAAGGTGGAAAACCACTCATAGGTTGAGAAAAGGCAGCTTACTGAAGTAAAAGGGCAAGTTTGTGCATACACAAACTTGTTCTCTATTTCCCTTCAGCAAGAGATGTTCAGCCACTCCCCAGGAAGCAGGACTTCAGCACATGTAGCAGTTACTCAGGAAGGCAAACATAAATAACAAAGTTCCACTCTCCTTTTCATTTCCTTAGCTTTTATATCTGAGCTGAAATCATTTTGGATGGGAAGTCCCTTCAGTTAATTTGGTTCAGCTGGCCTGGTTGCATCCCCTCCCAGGATCTTGCCCACCCCATGATGTGGGCAAGCCCACCCCATGGTGTTGAGAGCCAGCCCTGATGCAGTGCCAGCCCTGCTCATCTGTACCCAAAACACCGGGGAGCTATATCAACACCTTTCCAGGTGCCAGTGCAAAGCACAGCACTGTGAGGACTGCCATAGGAAAATGAGCTCCACTCAGCCAGACCCTATGAAATCTCCACCCCTTATTCCACATTATTTGTTTCATATTCAGATTCTACACAATTTATATATATTCCAACTATTCCATGTTATTTATTTCTCATTACTGAAATCCCTTCTTACTAATTCATGCAACTTAAACTGCATTCTTAAACAATTTTAATACTCAACATACAGATTTACGCATTTTCATAACTACTATACGCTGTCCTTTCACAAATAGAAGACATTTTCCCATTTCATGGGCTTCCTCTGCCCCTCCAGATCTATGAGTTGCACTTCATCTTACCAGGATGGATACTCAGGACAGGAGAAAGAGCACAATCAATCATTGGCACCAACACAGTGCCAGCTCAGGTCATAGTTGTGCTCTCTTTGCTCCTCTCAAAATTCAGTCTGTGTCAGTTCAATGTCTTCCTGCTACTTGACTTCCTGCAATGTAAAACTTACACCTCAGATTATTTTCCCCCCAAGGTTTAAACTCTTTGAGGCATATACTGGGTCCCCCCATTCTTCTGCATTATCCACCAAGAACACCCTGATCCTTAAGCAAAGACAATCCTCTGAAGGAGTTTGCATTTTCCCCTGGGAGGAGAAATCCACACAGATACACTAAAGCTGAGTTTTAAAAATGTCTAAAAAATAAAATAAAATTCCATGTGCAGTTGAGGTTTTTGTGAAAACCCAAACTGTGAACTTGATGAGTTTGACACTTTCTGACAGATATGAGCATTTTGAGCTTTGAGTCTTATAGAACACTATGAAATGTTTCACCTTCTTGTCACCTTTCCATACAAACACCAGAAAAAATGTCAGTATGAGACAGATGACAAGGTGTAATACACACAGAAAAAGGCAAAGAATATATGAAACTAGTATTTCTTTTGTCATGTCCTTGTAGAAACCTCTTTCCCCTCTATATCAGGGCTTTCTAATTCACTGCTCTGTTTGCCTCCACAAAGATTTTCCCTCCCCATTATTCATGTCCAATCCCATTCTTTTTCTCTTTCTATATTTCCTTCTGAATTCCTAGATCAGAAGACTGAACTAAAAATAAAAAAAAAATCTAAATATTTAAATTAGAAGTAACTATTTTAGGCTCTCTTAGTAAGTGGTGTAGAGAAGTATGCACCTGCAAAAATATTGCGGTTAGTCATAATGGTCTATTTTAGATTCTTAATTTCTGTTTGTTATAGATATAACCTGAAGTGGCTAGCTCTGTTATGAATTTCTAAATTCTTAAAGTATAAGTTTGCATGGAAGAATATTTTCTTAATTTTCTTGCTAGAATAATAAAAAGTCAAAACCAGATGGAGAGTATAAAAAAAATTAGGTGTACACTGTCCTTAATTTCCTTTAATTTCCATTAAGAACGTACTTTCCAAAGAACGAACTGATTTTTTTCCCCAGTATCCATCCAATATTTATATCCCTTGTTATATTTATATTTTATTCAGTTTTTGCAACATTTAGTCTTCTCTAGACTGCTTAATCTGTAAAATACTTTTTGAGACACTCAGACACATTCTTTTTTCTGCATTACCATGTAGTCCAAGAATATGTTCTGCTTTCTGAAGCCTATGGGAATATGGGCATTAAAGCACATGTTGGACTTCTGCTTGCACTTGCTCTCCCATTAAAGCTTAAAACTTGCAATTTCCACATCTTTAAAGGAAGCTACCAGTTTGGTTGAAGCATTCACAAGCAAGCTTAAAATATTCACAATTACTTATAAACATGATCTGAAATGAACATTTTGACCTCAGGTGATTTTATTGGAAGAACTGTATTTGTACATAAATAAACTAATTAGAGGTTTAGCATTCAGTACATCTTATATATATCATACATAAGTGTACATCTATCTATAAATGTAGAATTAGTCCTGTAGTTTAAAGTAAGACACAAAAGTTTTAAAATGAGGACCTGATTCTAAATTTTAAGAATGTCCTTATTTCAAATATGGATGAGTGGGAGAAACTGTTCCTGAAGAAAAGTTATGTCTGAGATGAGACTGCTCCCAAAGAAGCCCTCTTTTTCAACTGGCTTTTTAAAAGTATTTAATATGATATAGGCTTGGTGCTGTCTCTAAGATAAAAAAAAAAAAAAAAAAAAAAAAAAAAAAAAAAAAAAAAAGAAAAAAAAAGAAAAAAAAAAGAAGAAGAAACCAGATGGGACAACAGCTAAGATTCCTTTAGCTTTATTTAAGGTGTTAAAATAATAGTACGGCCATGGTCATCCATTATGTTTAATTGTCAGTTTGTTCTTTCACCCTTTTTTGGAGGACCCTGAATAAATCACTATTGTGATTGTGAATATTTAACTATGTGATTGTGAATATATAACTATGGACAATGATTATCAATAAAGAGATTGAAAGAGAGCCATATTTTGAGCCATATGCCATGCATTTTTCTCAAGTAAGACATCTGAGGGAATGAAGTAGAATTAATCATATTAAAGTGCCTTTATGTTTCTCTTCCTTAAGGTATGCAAATATTCCACTAAGGAGGATTAAATTTAAAATTAATTTGGGAATTTTGCTTTCCTGTTAGTGGGAAGAAGAAAGAGCTTCTTTACTCCATTTTAGTGAATTATTCACTTATGCGTAGGGTTATCTTTTATTGGCAATTGAGGATTCAGACACATGCTGAAAGCTAACCAAGTGTTTAAGTGTCTAGATGAAATAAATGGAAGTTTTGAATGAAGGCCAGACCCTTAATTCTGGGAGTTAAAACATTTTTCATGGCCAAGAAGCCTGCTCCTAACATTAAAAGGAAGAAAAAATATAGCACAAATGATAAAGCATAGTGGTAACTTTTCTAATAAGCTGGACTTTACCTTGGTTGTATAAAGCTATCCCTGTGACCAAAGACCAAAAGCAATATATTAATTTCATGTCTTCCATGTCTCTAGACACTAATGACAGTTGCAAGGTGTCTCCTTGCAGCATAATAGGTTCTATGTTACGTGGCTTTTGATAGCTGTTATGTAGAATATGAGCTGTTATCCTGAACACTGTTTATTAACAGTGGACAGAGCTAGGTACTGCAGTGTAATTGAGGTTTCTAAGCACCTAAAAATATGTGAGTATCTTCTCCTGGTGTCCTGCGGTCTTGCTTCCTAAAAGTAAGCATGTCAGCCTGATTTAACCACCATGCATATTCACGTTGTGAGGCATCCAGTAGCATTCCATATGGTCTGTACCTGACACTCCAAAAAACCTTGTGTGTGCCTGTTCATTTGTGCCACCACTTGAGACATGTTGGATATCTCAGATCATCCAGCATGTCTCAAGTATCAATGTCTATGTCGTAAGTGCAGGCAAATGAAACAACATCAGCAAGAGATAAATTATAGTCTACAAAATTTTTCTTTCTTAAGCCAAAAAGTGTATTTAGGATCACTGGTATTGATTAGAGAACCAATCTTCACCTCTTCCTTATTCTTTTAACTTCTCAGACGCTCTGACTTACTATGTCTTCCAGGCCATGTATTAAACGATACTGTATCTTTTCCTTGTCTTATCAAATTCTCTGTTCTTCAAACCTTTCCATCCTCACATATGACCGTGGCTTGCACTTTATTAATCTCAGCCCTAAATTCAACAGTTACCCTTTCACCACTTGGAAGCCTTTTGTCCTGCTAATTACAAAGTGCTGTTACAGAGACCCCTTTTTACTATTTATTATTTTCTTCATATCAGTCTTCCTAAACTTTTCCATGTTTTCATAATCTTCCAGTGTAAATGGTGGGATTCTCTTTATCTGCAGAGTCCTTGTCACTGGTCCTCCAGTCGTTTCAGTTCCTCCCCTTTCTCAAGAATGCTTACACTGTTGCCCTGAGTGAAAATGCATGTGCTCTCTTTGCCTCTGTCCATTTGCCTTCTGTTCATATCTCAGTTCCTTCAAAGCAGCCTTTGAAGGTTTCCTGCAAACAGCTCTGGAAAACTGTACGGTGCAGCACAGGGCATGATTTTATTTAATCTATTATTTAACAACATCTAACTGTAAGGGATTTTGTGACTTGATCTAGTTGACACACAGACTCTCATTCAATGACAAGTGAAGACATTTATTATGTAGCTGCAGAGAGAAGAATTTATATCTTTGTCTAAAATACCGAAGCTTTTATGGTATCAACACAGCTTTTATGGTAATGACAAACTTAAGTGTGCTTTATAACTTTGTTGGTGAATTTAAAGACAGAATAGTAAAATCACTAGGTAGTATATGTAAAAAAAAGAGAGAAAATAAAATAAAAAAAGCTATTTAATGTTTCTATTCAGCTTTTTAATGTACTGTGGAAGGCAGTGGTTAGAGTGGGTCATACATCACTATATTAAAATGCTGTTTTTAAATCCTAGCAGCTGACTAAAATATTTCAGGTGTAATTCATCTGAAACCAGCCTTGCAGCTTGATGTATTAAGCTTTTGATATGAAATGTTTTCCGCCTACTGCATCATAATGTATTTTTAAAACATGATGATTTGGCTCAGTAGCTGAATGTGGATTAAATTTTAAGTTTCTTTAAGGAAAGCAAGGCAGTTAATATTTTTGTAGTTTAGCTGTCATTTTTTATCATGTTTTATCTTTATTTTTCATTTAAAAGCAGCTGTTTTACAATAGATCTGAAACACATATCACACATTCTTTCTAATACAGGGTCCGTTACCATAGTTTGGCTGCAGCTGTGCAACTAGATCCTGTTGTAACAAACCAAGAGGAGCTTCTAATAAGAAGGAATATTGAAATTACTTCAATTTCTAATGTACAGAAAGAGAGATTGGCATTGTATATGGGATTTTTTTTACAATGAGCTAAAGAACAAGGAATCAGGTGACATGTCCAGCAGCTAGCTGCTGCCTCCTCCAGGAAAAATCCCATTCCTCAAGAAAAATTAAACAACTGAATGAACAAACAAAGAAAATTCCCATTTTTTCATCAAAAGCTACATTAAATTAACATTTTCTGTTGCATACTCTGAAAATGGGTACTCTCCATTTTTCTTTTTTTTCTTTTTTATTTTGATTCCTGACTTAAATAGTTTTACTGTCTTATGTACATAGTCATCTAGCTCTTTAGCAAGCTAAAAATTCTTAGCCAGTTACAGGTTTAGCCAAGTAAAATCAAAACCAATATTTAAAGGAAAATTTTAGATACACATTCATGGAATTGATATCCTTCTAGAAAATCTCTGTACCTTGTACTCTTCAATCTCTCACCTTTTTTTCCTATCCTGCCCTGTATTGATGAACTTTATACCTCTGAACTGCCCTGAAAGGTAAGTGCTTGTAGAATTAAAATTGAAATAAATCTGGCATGAGTAATAATACTAAATCTGCATCCGAAGGATATTTTGTATGAGCAAAGATGGAAACAAGGCTATAAATGACCTGGGAGCAGAATTGGTGTCAATGGTTACTCTGCTTTGAGCTTGTTTTTGCAAATCATGTTCAGGGAAGATAATTTCAAGACAGAAACAGTTTTTCTTTTTTGCTTCCTGTGTTTTCTCAATCACCACCAAAACAACAAGCCATTCTCCATTTTAACAAATTCATTGAACTGGATTCTCTATATGACTCTTGAATTCTTTGGTGATTCCAAACTTTATCTAGGATGTCCTGTATTTCCACAGATTTATGACTGAAAGCAGGGATTAAATCCTGTAATTGGAATAATCTTTCCATTTCCTGTGTTACACTGTGCCTTAAATGTTTTAAACTTTGCAATATTAAGGGGATATTTGGAGGCCTTCATTCTCGCTCCTGCAATCTCCCTTTCGTTTGAAATTGCATAAGCTTCCAATGAAGTTGTTGTATCACTATTTCTTTTTTCTCCCCTGCTTTGGCATTACTGCCATGCAGTTATTTTTTTGCTGTTATTTTTCTGTACTTACACTTTCAAAAAAAGGTAAGTATGTTATTATTATTGTGGAAAGTGACTGTTGTGGGGATGAGTATTTTTATCTTAGACCTTAATTTTACTATTCTCTTTTTTTTTTTTAAGATTTTATCTTGTCCAAATCAAGACTTGATGGATGACAGAGTAGATAATTGTCAGCTAAATAAGTGGTAAGCATATCAGTAATATATATTCACAGAGCTTAGCATCAAATGAGTGTGGAATTTCTTCATCTGATCGAAGAATTCTCCATTCAGCACTAACAGCATCATAATGAGGAAAACCTGACAAGGACTTTGAGCAGGTTTCTACAGAAACTACATAAATACTATGAGAAAAGTATTGTGAGGCAGCCGCCTGCTCCACCTACTCCACTAGAGAGGACCTCCAGAGAACTACACTCATATAGGAGACCGCTGCCACTCCAGTTCCTTGCTGTTTACTGGGGAGATCTTTCTCCTTCCCTTTTCCTTTCCTTTTCCTTCTCTCTGTCTCTGACTCTCTCTCTCTCTGTCTCTCTCTCTTTTTGTTTTGGTTTTACCCTGAATTGCTTTTACCAATAAGAGTAAAAATATGACATCAACTGTACACCTTGCAAGTATTTTTATTTGTATGTGTGTGCATTTCAGCCTGATGTCAGGAAAAATTTTAGAAATAAGTAAGGAGCAGAAGAGCTTTCAGGATATAGCGTAGCTGTTCCATGAAAAATAATGATTACAAATATAATTGGGGCAGGTGGGATCCAACTTTGCTCCCATCCTTCCACCTTTCATGTTAAAAGACATTTACATGTAATTAATTACATAAGTGGAGGAAACTTCAAATTAAGATATCCATAATGATTACAAGATATTATCCTGCTGAGATCTAGAAATTTGACAATAAAAATGTACAGCATTGATTAGGGAAGGAATTTATGTTTAAACAAAAAAAAACAAAGCAAACAGGGAGTGTCATTAGGACAGGAAGCAGAGTCCAATCTGCCATGCTGCTGCTTGCTTTGCTCACCTATGATCTTAGGCTACAGCCCCTACTAAGCAGTTACTAAGCTGACTGTCGGCTGTAAAAGCCTAACCAACAACTGGAGGTCTCCAGAGGGCCAGAAAGGCTCATCAGGTTGTGGTTTAAGGTTGTCTGGAGCATGGTAGTGTGAAGGACCAGGCAGAAGCATGGAAGCATGTTTTGTCTCAAATTGGATCCAGGGCTGCATCCACAGGGGCATTACTAGCAGAGAGAGACATGATCATTCAAATCTACTCAGCAATTGTCAGGCTGCACCTGGATTATTGAGTCCTCTTACTGTGAACACAATTCAAAAAAATTGAAAAGAGACAAAAAGCTAGAGTTATTCCAGAAGGACACCAGAAAGATGATCAAAGAAAAGCAGAAGAGGTTCTTTGTGACCTTGCTCAGCGATAACTAAGCATCTTTGTTTTATCAACACTGTTTCCGTCACTAACCCAAAGCACAGTCACATATGAGCTACTATATGTGAAACACTGCATGAAAAACACTAACTCTACCTCAGCACAGTGTTCATTCCTAGTTTCTTAGTGGTCTACATTTTACAACTGAAAAATGCACATAAGTCAGTAGCAATTTTTCATGTCATATAAAAGTTTTGTTGAAAAAATGTGAGAGAATATGGTGTAGAATTATAGTTTAAATCTGTGTCTCATTTGCTTAGGAACCTTTAATCAATATTAACATTAGTTTATTCTTTTGACAATGTATCTTAGAAAAATGTTTCAAATTTCTGCCCAGTGTTTTTCCTCTGTATTTGAAAAATTCAGGGAATGGTGACAAAAACATTGAGCATTAAATCACCAGCAAGTTCATGGAACAATTGCTCAATTGCTAACTTACAGTACTTCAGACAGGCAGATGGATGAAAATGTTGTATAGGTTTGATTATGAAATATACTTTCCCCTCAAGCTGAAAATCATTAAGACCCATATGATATTTTCTTTGGGCTTAGTGGGGTTACAAGTTTTTCATCATTTTATTTCAATTCAATCGTTGATTAGTAAAAATTAGTCCAGCGCTCTTTTTTTCCTTCTGTATTTTGTGTTTTGTTGTTTGTTTTTTTTTTCTCTCAGAAAACCGTACAAAAAAATTGACAATAGAAGAGTCGTTATAAAATATTCTGGGTTGCAAGGGACCCAAGAGGTTCATAGAGTCCTGTTCTTAAGTAAATAGCCTGCATGGGGATTGAACCCATGACTGTGGCATTATTAGCATCATGCTCTGACCAACCAAGCTAAAATTTCAGGGTCTACATCTTTTAAAGGCATGAAAAAAAAATTTATCTTCTAAAACATTTGAAATCTTTTTGTTGTTTCCTCATCTTCCTTTTGTTCCTGAGTATTCATGACAAAAATTGGTTTGCATGCTACCTAACTTCTGGTATTAAAAAAACAAAAAGAGATTCAGCTCAGTTGCTTAGCAATAGGTGTTAGTTTAACTTAAGATGCAGAGGATGTCTGTGTCTCTATGTGAGGCTGTGTCTTGAAGAGACACCACAGGACCCACAGCTGCAGAAGATCAGCTCCCATTTCAGGCAGCAGCTGAATGTTGGATAAGATTCCTCTAATAATCTCAACTAGCACAGGATTTATGGTTATACAATTGATATGAACCCTTGGACTCCTTCACTTCACTTGCAAATTGCAAATACATTTAGGTATCTAAATGTATGTATCTACTTAGTAGCTAGGCATTTCATCTCCTGTTATAGTCAATGGAGGTCTAGTAAAAAAGTCCTTCAATACCCAGGGGCAATGACTTTCCTTCTTAAATATTCATGTAGCATCAATAATTTCCTCTAGGCAAGACAGTTTATGGGAAGCAGACATCAAGTAGAAAGCTGAGCAATTATTCCACTGAGACCCTGGAACCATTGTAGAGACTACTTACCACTGCTTATAATCTACTGTTTTGTTTTTCCCTTTTTGAAAATGTTTTCAGTTCCCATTACCAAGAAATTAAATGTTTTTCTTTCAGAACAAACACTGTTCTCATTTTGATATTCTTCAGTATCTAAGTAAACATAAGTTACCTGATAATGTGGTCATGTTCATCTCTGCAGAAATTGCAGTGAGTTTTTGGAGGAAGTTTGAGAATATTGATAATTTTCTACTAAACTACAGATCAGAAGTGGGTTATCATCATCAGTTTCAGGACTGAAAGGAGTCCTCTGCTTCTTTGTTTCCATATCCAGCTACTGAGTAGAGTTTTGCATTCCTATTTGTTCTGTGGACAACCTTGTACTTTTTATAGCACTTTGTACTAACTTTTTTTTAACATTATAACTGAAACTAAAAAGTATACCAAGTTAAATTTGCTACAAAACATGGAACAAGCATAAATATTAATTTATTTGTTATATCATGTCAACTTGGCAAATAACCTGGTTAGCTTTCTGCTATATAATAATTTCCATTCCCTAAACTTGAAGTCAGGTTGTTTAATTCCAACTGACCAAATATTTTTATTTAATGTTTCATGCACCTCTAGCTAGCAACCCTGTTTTACTGTGATTTACTAGTATTTAAACTGCTTAAGTGATTTAGATAGGTTATATATGAAGCCTGGGGCAGAACACAAAGAGATAATCATGCCATGATGATCAATCATACCTGTAAAAATATTTTTTATGGAAGGTCCATGTCAGTTTAGCAGAAAAAACCAGTGAGAGTTTTCTCCATCTTTAAAGTTTCTGCATTAAAAAAATAACATCCAAGGTGCAGAAGCAGAAATCATGCATTTTTTTTCATAGTTCTATCACTTTTACATTAGGTGAAGGTTCAACTGTATGAATCTGTAATCTTTGCTTTCCTGCTGTTTTCAGCTTGTCAAATAAATGCTTGCTTTCGTAGAAATTTTGAGACTAGAGAGAGAAAGGAAGTTTTAAAAGTAGTAAATGTAATGTGCAGTTTACATTTTATTCTTGTAGAACAAAGAAATTACATATGGTTCTACTTGGTTTTTTTTATAAATCTTTGATTTCTAGAATGTCAGCTAGAAGGAAAAAATCTTGAAGTGCAATTCCTGTGACCATTATTTACAGGAATTACCCTCCTGGTAAGTAAATTATCATGAGATTTTGAACATGACTGTACTTCCCATGATCCATCTGTTTTCTCTCCAGACAGCATTGCTTTCAGCATAGACAGCAATATTTCTTTCATGTTATCCTCTCTCATCCCTTTTCATGTGCCACAAACAGAAAAAAAAAAAAAAAAAAGAAGTATTTCATCTAGGAAATGTGATGTTCTTGACATCCTTCGCAGTACCTTCAGTCTAATGATTTGTCTAGAGCTGTGCTGATTCTAGACTTTTCCATGCATTACACTACTTCCATTTGGATGCTACCATATGGAGTAATACAGAGGTATAGAGAGAAGGGCCATGTATATATATCTGGTTGTGAGTTTGATCAAGTATCAGTGACAAAATAATATCAGCAAAATCAGATATTTAGCTTTACCTCTGCCTGATAGATACATCTCAGCACAACCTACAGCACCACGCAAAGTCAATGTGTAATTTACCTTGTAGCACCAAATTTTAGCTAGGCCAGCACATCACAGTTCTGCCACACACCTGCCACTCTTAACATGTGGATGGTCTATGTGCTCAAAGGTAAGAAAATCTTTAGTTATTACAAACTCCTAGAGAATCAGTCCTGATTCAATTTGATTTCTGCTAACTTGTCAAAAATCTCTATGATATTCAATAATAATATTTTGTTTTTGAGGCAAGAAATGTTATAATTTCATTGAACAAATCTTTTCACAATGTAATTTACTCATTGGTTTAAATATTTACAAAAAAGTTTCACTGAAGGGAAATGTTAATCAAGAAGGTGTCAGTGAAACTTGCTTAATATTTCTCCAAAGATATGAAGGAGATATGTCTCACATCATGACATATTGGATGACAGTAATATTAATAATGAAAGCAACAGCAACAACACCTACATAATACATGTGCTCAGGCCTGTCAAAAGCATGAACTGATGTGTTCTGCTTCTGATGTGAACTTCTTATGTGGTTAAAAAAATCTAGGTATTAACAATATATAATAGTTACAACAAGTCCAGGAATGGAAACAAAATAGCAGACAGAGATCTATTTCAGTCTGAGGACCCACTGGCTGAGGACCTCAGGTGATTGATGCTATTACTTAAATGGAAACATGTACCCCTCCCATCTAACAAAGGAGAAAACTTACTTTTTATTCACCCCTAATCACATTTCTCTGCTGAAGAAACAGCAGTCATAAAACATTACGAGTGACAACATAATTAGGTTAAGTAAATTAGAATCCTGAAACACAGTGTATGTTGTGCTTCTGCTTCAGCCTTCCCACATGACAACATAATTGATATCACATTAGAGAGTCAGAGTAAAGTAGGCTGAAAACTATCAGTTGTGTGGCAAGCATTAGGTTTTTAAGTGTAAAGCATTTTGTCTATGTACATGTTATACTTTTCCTTTTACTTTTTCTAGTTTCTCTGCTTCCATATTATTCCATCAAAATATTCCATATTTCCTGCATTCAGAACTCTAACCATTCCCTTGCCAGTGCTGCAGACAGCAGTGACAATCCTTTCCTGCTCACTCTGCCTCTATGTGTGTGCAGAGATTGCAATAGCTTTTCTGGCCATGGCATTGTACTGGCAGCCCTGCTCCTTAAAAATCTCACATAAAATCAATAGGGCCCGTGTCCTCATGTGCAGATATATTAGCTTGTGTATAACTATGTTAACATGTATTTTATTTGAATAAGGTAAGAATATCAGACTTTCTTGGATTCCTTTTGATGGGATCTACTCTCCATTTTTTTCCCTTATCATCCTCTTCTTCTTTTCTTATAGAAACATCATGTTTATTTGTAGGCAATTAAAAAGCCTAACGTAAAGCATTATGTTCATCTCTAGTCTGATGAAAAAT
Source organism: Cettia cetti (assembly GCA_013401135.1). Taxonomy (NCBI): domain Eukaryota; kingdom Metazoa; phylum Chordata; class Aves; order Passeriformes; family Sylviidae; genus Cettia; species Cettia cetti. The sequence goes on along the minus strand of VZUI01045294.1, from coordinate 10,583 downwards.
CCTTGGTAATAACCTGTCTTCTAAGCTTTCTGCTCTCTCATTAAGAAGAATCAAAATATTTCATCTGTCTCTCCCTTTCTTTTTATTTTTCACATTTTTCCTGTGTATATAAATTACAATCACAAAAGATTGCTCTTTATTATTTGTCCACAAGAACAGAACAATCTCTGGGTAAAGTACTTATATTATCCACAGTCTATATTATGACCAGTGATGAAACACTCTGAATATGCTCTCAGCATAACTGTAATAAATATGATACTTAAGGACAATCAACTGAAACTTTCACCCAGCGGCAAAAATACAGTGGTGGCAAGAGTCATTCATTTCTAGAGCTTTATTGACTGTTGACAGTGGAGTTACATCATTGGTTTGAAAATGATAGAACATCAAGAGAATAATGTTTGTAAATAAGCTCGATCAGGAAAAAAGAAATACAGATGCATTTGAGGCCCCTTGGTTTCTGCTTTTGGCATAGCATAATATTTTTATTCCTCACATATAGCATCTAACACATATATGTACTAATAAAAACATAATATAAAAATGAGTAATATAAAGTAATATTTTGTGTAATTTTTTCTTTATCATTCTCTTTCAATGTGTTTTACTCTTTCCTTATCTTTCTTGAAATGGCTTACCTTTCAGAGGAATGAATATTTATAATATTTGCTATTGCATATTCTGTATCAAATAACGGACCGACCTGATGTAAAAAATTAAATTGGTTTTCTTCTGCACATGTAATTATTCTACAATTTAAGGTGACACCATTTAGTATTAACTGGATCATTACCCTTGATAAACATACTTAGGGAATTGTTTTAGTCATAGTTAAATATTACAAAGTATAAAGACTCTTTTCTTTCTACTGTTCTGATAACTTTAGAATTCTAGGTTATTAGAATTTATGCAGATTCTTTCTTCATAGAAAAAAATCGTGTTTCATATTGTAAATTAGTCAAAACATCACCTATCTTTTAAAATTTTCAGTTAAAATATTTCTGAAAATAAGACACAGATGATCAATGAAAAAAGAAAAAAAAAGAAAATAGAAAAATGTAAACGGAATCATATAGAACGTGTTTTCATGAATGTCATGAACAGATGAAATTTTTGAGCTAATGAGAAAGTTAAAATTTACATACCCATGATATTTATCAAAGTGCTGGTGCTACCCTGAATTTTTTTTTTTTTTTTGGCTTTTTGTGTCTTCTCTCTCATTCTGACACATTTTTAAACAAATTGTTATTACACACATACTTATTTAACCTGTGGTTCTTTGGAGTTCTGTATAATTTGATACAGTAGCAAAGAATAGAAAAGGAGTCCTGACAAACTGGAAAAGCCAACCCAGGGCTGATATGCAAGTAGTGTTCAGTATACATGTTCTTTATTTAGAAGTTTAAAAATGAGAGTGAAAAATTTCCCTCTTCTACCACTCTATTATCTTACATTTCACAGTAAAATAGAAAAATAAAACTGCTGATATTTCTAGTACAGGCAACAGATTTAGTGCCATGTCAGCAGTGCATTGCACAGAAATGCTCAAAAAAAAAAATTAGAAAGTACTCTGTGACCTGCAAATAGCCACCAAAAGTGGTTTTGCTAAAGTAGTTTAAGTTTAGTGCAGATTTGTCTGGAGAAGGATATAGTTTAAAATTATGCTGATTTCTGTCTCAAACATGGGCTTTTAGATTATGAAACTTTTTCTTACAACCAATTTCCTTTTCTTCTCCTTTACTCTTTTTAACATTAATGATGACTTGGAAAGAAAAAAAAAAAGAAAAAGAATAATATTGAATATCTACAAGGGTAAAAATATTCTAACTGGAAATTAAGCAGTGTATTTTTAAAGTATTCATAACTAACAACAACAGCAAAAAAACTCCCAATCTTCTTTGCGGTTTTTTTGATGAGAAAGGAAAAAAACCCAACCAAGATTTCGTTATTTGAATTTTTTCAGAGAATCTTAATGAACATCCCAGGAAAATGAAAATCTCTCCAAATGGAAAATTTATTAAAGCATAATTAGTTTTTTAAGGATTTCAGATTTAGCCAGACCAAGTCCTCTGTATGAATCAGGGTGTCATAGAGACAAAATTAAATGATTAAGAACACATATCAGAAGAAAACCTTAAGAGCAGTCTGTGCAGGTGAATGTCACCAAAAAACAGACTAGAAAAAAAGACTTCGGATTAACAAAAAACCTTACTAAAACAAACAAAGACAAAAAGAAGAGACAAGAGAATGACTACAAACCTCCTAAATCCATACCTTCAACAAGAAAATATAGCATTCTCATATATTGCAAAAAAAAAAAAAAATCTTGAATTAGGAATGTTCTATATGATTTTTCTTGATGGCTTGTATACGTGACTAAAACATTCCTTATTTTGTACATTTTTGTGGTGAAGAAACATGAAATCAGAATAAAACAAATACAGACAATTAGTAGACTAATGAGAGGAATGGAGAGTCCTTTTTTTACGAAGGAGACTACAGGAGCTTTTTCTTGGGTTTTTTGAAGAAAAAAAATCTCAATGGAAAACAATATATGGATGGAATATGAAAGCTTTCTATAAATATCTCAGGGACAGAAATATCAGAAAATGTAAAGAGATATATATAGAGAGACAATATAGAGAAAATTTTGGGATGATAAAAAACAGATAGAAACTCCTCCTGAATGAATTCAGAAAATAATATTCTAGAAGATGGAAACACAATCCACCTGATATGAGGTGATGGGATTTCATAACCCTGCAGATTTTCCAACAGATAAAAGAAATATACAAGGTAGTACTGAACTCACATGAAGATTGGGGAGGATTTAAGAAGTTAAGCTCAAAAAAATGATACAGAAATCAAACAAAATCTACAGTCCAACCTGATAAGGAAATAAGTCATGAAAGGCATAAATACTGGGAAAATTTCTCGGCATTGACAGACCACCACCTGATATATCAGAACCAGCATTTGAACTTCAAGACAGCTTCAGTTTGTCTAAGGCAATATGAATATAAAAACCTTGTGGGTAAGAATTTTGCATGGTCTTTTTTTAGCTCCACTCAAAACACAGAGTAAAATCTCTGTGTTCAGTAGAGTAGGGTGGGCACTGACAGTCACAGCATGTCTAGGTTGACTGCTACCTGCATTCCAGGCTTTCTCCAACTGTTTAAGTTTGTATATTTGCATTGAATAGAAGTATCCTACATGCTACTATAGGTCAATTTTCCTAAAGCCAGGCCATTATTCATGAGCTCTGATGCTGAAAAACAAGGAGAACTAATAGTCCTCTTGGCAATACTTCCAAAAGTCAGAAGGGAACAGAGGCACTGAAGTTTAAATACCCTGCTTATATGTTAGTTCTGTTCTGTATCTAACAGCTCCCAAGTGTAAAATTCATGAACAGCAGTCCCTGGCTGACAAATAGCTGCAACTTATAAATCAGTATAAATATAAGAGCCTTGAGACCTTAAGTCATCTTTTCAGCTTTAATATTTTTATTTTCAAGCGCAGTCTGAAAATCTGAGATTGCATCTCTCTTTTGAATTTTGTCAGATAAGTGCCAAAACTGAGGAGGATATACTATTTTGAAATGTACTGTAGTTTGTTTGGAAAAGTTTTTATTTCTTTAAGCATTGCTAAATCACTAGCATTTCTTTTTAAATTTTTTTAACTGATTTAAAATAAACTAGTGTGAAAATACGTATACCAAATATTCAGATTTGAAAAGTACAGTACTTTTTCTGTTGTCATCAAGTCTGTATCATCTATCTATTTAATAAAATAACAAACAAATTATCTTGTTTTCCATGTCAGAATCATTCCCTAAAGATGTTCTGTGTTGCCTGCATTTGTAAATCAGTATTTAATATTTTCATTAGTTACACATCTGCTTAAGAGTGTTTACCTGGTTTATTTTCCATAGACATGTCATGTAGCAGTTGTTCAGCACCTTCTCCTCATGTTCAGTTTTGCATTGCCCTCTGAATTCTGTTTAGCCTGGTAGAACTTGCCATCCTTTCCTCTTAACAAGATATTTCCTCTGTTACATGCTCTACATCTAAAAGCTCAAATGTTGCAAATACATTGTTTCATATGGTGTTTGAGTAAAAGAAAAATTCCAGAATCCTGATGGCATGCTCCTGTTTCCAAGCCCTACATGAAACTAAAATTTACAAAATAAAGACAATGTTTTTTATTTCTGTATAATTAGACAAAATACCAAACAAACCCACCAACAAAACACAGAGGAGTATCTGACTGGTTTTGTTTGTTTTGTGTATTTACAAGCAATCTGAAGGGTTTGCGGTTAATTTTTAACCTATTCTTCTTATTATCGTTCTTCATAAAAAATATAACTATTAAAATTAAATATTTTGTGATTTTGCTGTTTTTTAGGATTTGGTTAAGTAAACAGTCATATTTTAAATAGCTCCTTTTTTGTTCTATGCTTTATTATAAAATTCTGTCACAACATTTTTTAAATTCTGCTTCTGATGTACTGCACAATTTAGTCTATTATTTAAGAGGCTTTTTATATATAGTTAGACTGCTGTTGTTTGGAAAGTTGCAATTTTCTTCAAACACAACAAGACAAATTATATGAATATTTATCTATTTTCAGAATGTGATTTCATTTAAAAAACGGACATCTGGAAAATACCTTACTTTTGACCAGCTACAAAGAAAGTGTTACTAAGAAACCAAGAAAACAAAGTGACACAAGAAAGGAAATATTGTTGAACCAAACTAAAATGAGTGATAAACCAAAAAATATGAAAAAACCCAAAATGAAATGGAAGCATCGCAATACATCATGATTAGTTGCATTCAATGACAAAATTAGCAACAGATCTTAGAAGTTCTAATAAATCATCTAATTATATTAATGATTCATCTTCTAGTAGGAAAACAAAAACTTTTCATGTTTATGTATTCAAATGAAGATGAAAGTTATGAGAATTCTTTAATCTATTGACCTTATTTGTGTCCTCACTCCCTGAATATGTAATTTCTGCATGTCAGTAGGTTCACTGTAATAGGCTTTCAAGTATAGGTAGATGAGCCTAAGAGCCTTAAGACAAGTTGTTATGGCAAGATCTTAGAGTTTGTTGTGGTTCTTATTCATTTATTTGTTTTGGGAGTTTTTGGTGTTGGTCTGTTTGGGGCTTTGTGTGTTTAGGGTTATTTTGGAGTAAGGGTTGGTTCTATTTTTCTCTTGTCATATAGAAGTTCACAGTCCAAAGAAGAATATATTCATTAAAAGGAAAATATTCATTAAAAGGAAACAAGGCATAGTCAGAACCTGAATGGAAAAGAAAAATGAAATGTAAGTGCAGTAGGGGAAGGGGAAAGTTTGTTCTTAGTCCTCAACACTTCCAAGTTGTATTGTCTGCAGTTTCTACAGCACAGTTAAATGTTCTTTACACTTCACCTTGTTTAAAATAAATTCATAAAATTGACTGATCACACATAAATTGGATTCCCAGGAAGAGGAACTCTAGGCTGGAAGCTTAACAGCCAGTAAATGCACACTGAGCATTTATCTCCAACTTGTTTGAAATACAAAAAGTACCACTCCTGTAATAAGGAAGTCAACGATTCTTTTAACAAAACCCCATCATTTACCAACTTCATTGGTACAAAGAATTATGAAGAGAAAAAGTGTATTGACAAACAACGTGATTAGAACACATTACTAAAGCTATATTACCAGGGGGTAGTAACAGTTTTGGCATAATAAACCTACAGATGTGACAGTAAAAAAATGATAAAAAAGGGAACACAACATAATCCAGAAATTTTTGGCTTTTATTTGAATTTTGTTTTTAAGAAATAAATTCAGATAATTCTTCAAATTCAGTTCATTTTACTGAAAATCAAAATTGCACTAATAATATTTTTCATATTTTCCCTTGTGCAGTTGCAGAGTTCAAAAAAACATAATCTCACACATTTATCCAGTACAGAAAAGAAAACCAGAATAGAATAGTAATGATACAAGTTTTTACAAAGAATATTGTGTATTTTCAGGGTATTCCACTGAGGTAATGTCATGAGCATAAAAAAAACCTATAAAGAGAAATAGTTCTGAAATATAAAGATTTAGATATTTTTTCCCTAAGTTTAAAAGAATAATTATTCAAAAATTTCTGCCCAAAGGACTAGAAAGTCTCAGGAATGAAACTGAGTGCAAAATACTGTTATCAAAATAGGTATATAGTGACATACACATATATAGTATGTATTTTGGTATTTTTCAGAATTAAATTATTGTCACTGTGGTGCTCCTGTGTGTTGCAGATTTTCAAAGATACAAAATATTACTTTTAATATGTTAATATAGTATGTATTAGAGAACTTTTGTCTTGAGTTCTGGGAACATTTAATACTTTGTGGTAGATATTTTTATGTCTTTGCTTTAGTTACTTTTAATGTTGTTCAGAGAAATAAAAAAGGACTGAATTATAAAGACTATAGTAATTTGATTGTGAAGTGAGGATTATCACCTTGGTTTAGAATACCGTGTTGGACTAAATTCTCCATGTACTTCTCAGAATTATTTTGTCAGGCACTTAAGGAGAAGGAGCAAAATATTCGGTTCTAAATCCTTTACAAGGCTTCAGTCTGAGAGCTCCTGCTTCTTGAAAAACCTACTTCTTGAGGGATTTCTGTTACTATAGTTATGCCATTTCTTATGGACAAAGGCAGTCTCTCACAGTGAACTGGCTGTTACATCTTTAAGGCAGAAGGAGGCTAGCAATCATCCTTTTCTATCTCCCAAAATCTTGCTGTTAAACTCCATGCAGTGGAATTAATGATTCCACTGATTTCATATTAAACCAAACTGTATACTAATTTCTTTTTTAAATCCTGCAAAGAATGTTTTATTTAGTTGTTCAGAGTTTACCTTTTCTATATGCCATTCTGTTCTCTGCAAACACCTAAACTAGAGACCACAAAAAATTGGAGGTTGTACACTCTAACTAAGGATTTAGCAGTCAAATACAACCAACCAGGAGACAGAACCTAAAGTTTAGAAAATGTTGGTGTGAAAGTAAATATGCCTTTCTCCAGTAATGTCAGAAATGTCTTCTCCAGTTATGGCAAAAAAACATTTGGAAAGGAGGTCTTTGCCAAGGAGATATATGTTTTCCTAGACCAGAGGGAAAAAGAAAACATATATTCCATGAGTAAAGGAAAGGTAAAATAAATACTCAGTTATATAAAAATGGAGCAAACCCGCTGAATATTGCATATAATTATCATAAGGGTGAGGGGGAACAGAAATAGTTGAATCTTAAATTTTTTCACTGACACACTCTATGACATCGACATCAAAATGAAACTTTCCTTAGCATGTTCTCAATGATCAGATTTAGACTTCTGTTAACCACAAGAGATTATTTTGGTTTTAAAAACATCCCAGGACAATTCATCATGAATACAACAGGGTTTTTAAATTGAAACTGTGAGAAGCATGTTATATGTAATAAATTGGAACCTGTACGCTGTAAATGAAAAAAATAACAGAACGCAACTGATATATCCCTCTGTGTAAATGAATCCTATTCAGTGACTCCTTAGAGCCTTATGCAGCAATATCAGAAGCATATGACCTTGTTGTTGGGAAACAAATTATGGTATTGTGATTTAGTTACTTGTTCTGAGAAAACTAGGGAATTTTCATGGGCTAGCTGCTGATGAAGTGATTGTAGATTGGCTCAAACCCAAAACTCTGATTTTTTTTTTCCTGCTCTATTCAGGACAGTGAGTATATATTATTCTATACAAATGCAATTTTAAATTATTTGTATAACATTTTTAATTAGAAAATCCATTAAATTCCTGACTTGTATTCGTCCTTTCAAGACTATTAATAACATTATTTTGTTAAAATGTTCTTTTTTCAAATGTTCTTTTTTAAAGATTATAGAAAGCTTAAGAGAAGTATTGTCACAGAAATTTATTAAAATTGATTCTCAAATAACTTAGTAAATTATTATGCAATATAGATTTTTTAATGCTTTCATTACAGTTTTTTACACTTTTTTTTAGTGCTCAGTTATTATTATTGAGAAGAAAAAAAAAAGTAATTTTTCCTTAAATTATTAATTTGTCCAAAAAAAAATTTTACTTTATATCAGACAAAGAACAAACACCCTAAAAATGTGAGTTCTGTTCTTCAGCTACAAATGTGTAAATGAATTACTGGAACAAATTCACAGTCTGCATTGAAGATAATTATTTATATAGTCATGTGACTTCCACCTCTAGGATGGACTGTTTTTTGACTCTTTGGAGAGGAAAAAAAAATACAAGTACTTAAAAAACAATCAAAACATTGAACTAAAGTAGGACCTTGAAACAAAGAATGAAATTATTTTAAAAGAAATATGGTCCTGGAAGAGAAACATGAGGAGCTGATTGAAATAATAAGTTCTTTTAGCTGTCTAATTTTCAGAAGCAGAAATCAGAAAAAAAAAATTTGCAGGGCTTGTTTCTACAATCTAGTCTTGAGTACTTGTATGGGTTTTTTCACCATTTGATAAATTAGTTTTAAAATAAAATGAAATAATTCATGAGTATTTTGTTTTTGTATGCACGCTCAGGACATTGAATCCTTACAAGGATTCTGTTACACTAAGATTTGAGCCTTAATTCCATAGGAAGAAATGAAGCCACATGAATAATATTATAGGAACATAGGTTGCCAATATTATAACAAAGAATCCCACCCAAATATATCCTGAAAAATACTCAGTAATGGGCTACATACTATTCTCTATTTCTAAAGTCATTAAACATAGAGTTTGACAGGCAGAAAAACACCAAGAATATTTAAGCATTAACTGAAAAAATTTATTCACTTTTTAAAAGAAAAGTGAAAAATCCGGTTCCAAGTCAATAAAATACAAATACTGCTAAATGTAATTTTTTCATATACTTTCATCTGTCAACACCTGTGTCAAAGGTCTAAAGTGTAATTTTGTCTCTGTAGTTATACAATGCAAGTCTCATCTGAATGCATGTAGATGTCTGTATCTCACCTGAACTCCCTAAACTCCCTTTACAAACAATTGAGATGAATAGGCACTTCTGGGGCATGGTTCATCTCATTTTAAAGCAGACTCCCAAAATAGGTCTGATTGATTGTGCCCTAAAATAAGACTCAGTTACAAAGCCTCCCCTCCTACATCTGTAAAAATACATGAATGTTTGCTGATTATATATATATATATATATATATTTATATCTTCAATCTTCCATGAAACTGCTGTATTTTTAGTGAGGAATTATACAATGTATCTAATATAACCTTGTACCACTGATCTCAAAAGGAAGCTGGGATATATTATTCCTTGGCAACATACAGTACTTGTAACAAATCAGTAGGTTTCTGAACTTTTATTCTTTTTTTGATGCACCATATAGGAGGTATCTGTCAGAAGTGATTTAATATTATTTAAGATAGAAATAGAGTCATTGAAAAAGAACCCATTCCCAAAGCCAAAGTAAAAAAAGAAAAGCAAACATAAAACTCCCCAAAACAAACAAACAAAAAAATCTCACGTCATTTTCTTGTCTCAAGTTTTTGTCTGTAGTCCTAAAATACTTGTAGCCAAATAATAGTATATGCTCTGTCTAAATATTGCACTGGTTTTGAGCTACCCCAATCCAGCTTTAGCAATTGAAAACTTTATCAGAAATTGGTATTTATACAACCAGTGTTTCAGATAGGGAAGGGTGTATCATTTAAGAAATCTGAAATGCTTTTCTCTTGCCCACTGTGGCGCTGCTGTCTCACTTAGCAGTACACATATTATCCAGAATGTATTAAACAACACCATTTCTAGTTTTCTTTTATAGGTAGGATTTTCACAAGTGTTAAATAAAGTAAGGTTGTTTTCCTAATCTTGGTTAATAATTTTTATTTCACTTTGTTTGGATTTATCCATCAAAGGTCTTTAAAACTTTTTGGATAATGTGACCTTGGTTCTTTACTGGTAAAAGTATTCAGGGCTCCTTACTTAAAGTGCTTAAGTACTGGATTTTTCATCTGAATGTGCAGACCAGTTAGAATACAAAATGAAGCAGGGAAAGGGTTCTTCATTGACTGTATTTCTGAGAAGAGTTCCGATCTGTATTTGTTTTAGTAAACTAATGCAATATTTCACTTATTGAGATTTTACCTGGTGCCGAGATTTCCAATACAATATGCAAACAACAATAAAATTTGATCGAAAGTTTTGCCTCTAACAAACTGTCTCAGTTCAATGAAGAATCACCCACGAGTTTAGATCTCTCCATTTCAGTCTGACATTTGAAATAATTGACAGCTAAATCAGTCAAAGCGGGTGTGGAAGACTCCAGAGCATCTTACTAATCATTCCACATTTGTTAACACTGCTCTTTGGACACAAGGGACAGCAGAAATCACTAGTAACAGCAGTGTTACTATAGTAGCATGATATATAAGTAGTAGTAGCAGTAGTAGTTAATAATAATAATAATAATAATAATAATAATAATAATAATAATAATAATAATAATAATAATAATAATAATAATAA